>ML997607.1:5590907-5620722 GCA_010365825.1 Otus sunia
TGGCCCCCCCCTGCCCATCCCCACTGCCCCAGCTGCCTTGTGCAAAGGAGCAGGCAGGAGGGTGAACCCTCAGCTCTCTGGCCAACACCTTTTGCGTGTTTATCACAGTCAATCCTGTGCCACGGAAAAGGGAAAAATTCACCGGAGCTTAACAGAGAAAGGAACTTCACATATTTTTACCAAAAATTCATTTCTCTGCAGTCAGCAGCAAAACGCAGCCTTTCGAAGGCACAAGGTCAGGGCGCAGGGCACAAATACCTATGTCATGCCAGTGGTGCTTAAGGCTCTCCAGAATTTGCATCAAGTTTTCTGTTGTATCTGATAACACCACAGAAAAACACAACAAATCAGATCACACTGTTCCAATTGTAAGTTGCTACAGCGGGGTAAACTCAGACTTTCCCAGCTAAACATCTCAATATGTGCAAATATTATGACTCAATTATTCTGATTTGTTACTTCTATCTGTGTAGCATAAATGCAACATCTGAAACAAAAGCACAAATGAACTGAACTGAGATGTTAGATATTTTCATATAAAGGAGAAGCATTGTTTTCAGTTTCCCTTCCAAGCTTCGTTAATGCTCAATTTAGTGAAAACTAAATGTATTTTCGTAACAGTCATAACAAATGGAACATTTCAGCCCTTTAACTGAGGCATAAAGACTCAAAGCACAACAAGAAATCCTGCCTTGTCATTAAATCACGGAATACTCAGAAACTGAATGAGCTTTGTGATTGGCTGTATCAAAAAAAAAAAATTTAAAAAATCCCAAACACCAAAAAACCCCACAACACATCCAACCAAAACCCAAATTCACAGATATGGAGTATCAAGTTCAAGATTCAGGTGGGAAGGGCCCCCAGGAGGACTGCATTCTGTTCCCATCCTTCGTGAAAGATGCTTTTTGAAAATTGTTAGGTGCGTTTTTTCAAATTTCTGTCACCTAGTTTAACATCTCTCAGAAAGGCCCCAGTACTTATGGGGCAAGCATTCTGCTCTTCGTGAAAATCAGTTCCTTTTAAGATATTAGAAAACAAGTACCCCTGGAATTATTTACTCATATAACAATAAAATATGTAAACTTTTAAAACCTAGCTTACTAGCCTAAATTGCTCCTGTGACATAGGATCCCTCTCCACAGAGATGCCAGACATCACAGTGATGTTTTGTTGCAATACTGCACTTTTTAACCCTACTAACAACAAACTACATCTTGTAATTCTTCACGAGTTTGAGAAGTCACTACTGCTGCTTCCCTCCTTAAATGATTATAGGAACTGAGAGATTAAAAGCGGAAGGCACTAAATACTTTCCTGCATTACCATTAAGTCTGTGCTTCGTTTCAAACACACAACACGTAGCTGGGATGAAAGCCTATGGACTGGTCGGTCCATAGTGTTAAATGCTCCCGTGATGACTGGCTGTGGTTTAAGTCATTTGACTGCAGCCACGCAGGGATTTTAGCCGTCTGCAATCATAACCATTTCACAAACGTAGCTGTGGAAAGCTCCTCCTCATTAGACAATCCCATCAGTGGATTGGATTGTACCTCCAGTAACTTAAGTCCTGCTCTCCATCGTCTTACACCCTTCTCCATCCTCTGTAACCAACAGAACTTTCTCGTTTAGATCTTGCCCTTAATACTTTGGGAGAAGACTTAAAAGAACTTTTCAGGAGAATAAGCTTTGGGTAGAAAAAGGTTACCCAGCATGGCTGCACCCTTGGAAATCTGTCTGTTCAGGAGAACGTTTACTAAGGTTGGTTAACTTCTCCCCGACTTGGACAAGAGCTCCACCGTACCATCTGTGCTACCCGGAGTTTCTCTCAAGCATCCAAATAAAGGGAGACTTGCTCTTTCATGTATGTTCTGCAGGAGAATAGTGAATTAAGTCTCCAATAATATCAACACTGATCCCAAGTCCACACAAAACAACCTGTTTTAGATCTTTTGCAGTAACACTCACCACCTTAGCAGGTGAGAATCTAGCTGGTAATTAACACAGGCTAACAAGGCTTGCTGTGCACTCCGTGGTTTCCAGGACCTGCCTCTACTCTGTCTCAAAGACCTCCTCTGGGGGACTTCTAACTTCTGGAATTAGTAAAGCACAAACCACTGCAGCAAAGCATGCAAAGTGTTCTGGGTATCTCCAGGCTTTTAAAGCCAAAGCAAACCCAGCTGCTGAGAACAGAAAGTAAGTGAGGTGGGGAAGAGGCCGAGAACAGATGGTGCAGCCAGAGGAAGGACCATCTCACAAGAACACAGCAGCACCATTCATGCTCACCTGGCCCTATCTGAAGTTATCACCCCACCTACATCTCTCAGCCGGGATGCCTTCAAGGCTCAGCAAAGATAAATCCAGTCACACTCCATTGCTGGTTTCACACTCACATCAACTGGGCCCATTTCACAGAATCGTCTGGGGTGGAGAAGACCTTGAAGATCATCCAGTCCAACCATTCCCTGCAGGAGGTGTGAAACCCACTGCCCAGAATTTCTTGATTGCTCCTTTCCCATTCCACCTAGAAAGAGGGCAGTCAACAACTACAAAGTTTGCACCAGGAGCACAGTAAGGCAGGACACAACATGTTTTATGGGGACCACTGTATTTTGCTGACTGTGACATGTTTTATGGGGACCATTACATTCTTCTGATTGCTTGGACTTGGCTCAAGGCCTAAGAGGCCTAATGAAGTGCATCTTACTGTTGTTGACTCATGCTGAAAATGACCACTCGTCCTGCAGGAAGAGTAGGATTCCCTCAATCTCTCAGGAGTAAATTGGCAACTCTGAGAGAAGTGGGTGAAAGAGTATGAGCAAGTTAAATATATCTTGTGGTACTTCATTGCCAGGTCTGAGGTGCCAAGACTTTTCACTTTTTTTCCCCCTTCCAAACCTTCTGGTTTATTTTCCAATTTGCAACATTTGACATTTATTTTAAAGAGTCAGCACCTGGAATCAAGTGGTGAATAGCATCTCTCCATTTAATTAAGAAAAGCCAATCTGAGGGACTTACACTGCAGAGCAGTACTTGCAAACATGAGCATGTTTAAGATTCAAGAATATATAACAGTTATGAAAACACTGAAGTTCCTGTTAATCTCAAGCCAGTCTTACAGTTTTGAGGATCAGGTTCAGGATTTTTGAGTATTTAAAGCTGCTGATGTGCTCAAGAGCTGGATACACTCCTCTGAAGGTTGTAAAATCACCTGGAATCTTGTCATCAGCATCCATAGGCTCTGACCCTTGCTGGCTATTGCAGCTGGAATAGCAGCATTATAACAGCATCTAGCTCACAGCACAACAGCAGGAGGAGGAGAAGGATCCAACAGCAATGCAAACATAATATCAGGGGACAAGTAAGAAAGCAGCAAGCCTCAGAGGGGAAAAACCACAACTCTTTAGCTACTCCCAAGCTATGATAAGTCTGACAGCACATGGAAGAGGAGAGGAGATAATCCTGCTGTCATTGATTTACAGAGACCTCTGGGCAAAGTGTGGGTGCTCTAAGACTTTTCTGTCATCCACGCCATTTTTATATATCCTTTGTTTGTTTCTGGCTTATAATTCTGCTGAAATACATGGCAGTGAAATATTCACTGCACAAGTGTGTATGTTGTGGGAGCAGCAGGCTTGCAATCACAAATAAGCTTTTTCTTGCACACCTTATCCTCCTCCCCTCATTCCAGGAGCCAGCCTTCCATATCCAGAAATGCACAGCCCAAGTCTAGACATTCTGTTCTAGTGTTGGGCCTGGGGCAGAGTACATGGATGTGGACAGGGGCTCGAAGAACATCATTAAATAACTCCAAACTCAATCTGGTCCAGAAACATTCTAGATTTCCAGCCTCTCCCTTTGAGGTCAGAACCAGCTACATGCACAGCACCTGAGAGACAGCAGAGCTCAGTAAAAAAAAAAAAAAAAAAACAGAACCAAAAAAACCCCAACCCAAACCCCCAAATACCTAAAAGAAAGCAAAACAAAACAAAAAAAAACCCAAACAAGATGTGCATTCAGAGGAGAGTCTTAAAGGGCTGGCTACCACCCAGTTCAGGGCCCGTTCCTCGCATGAGGGATGCTCAGTATAACTGAAGATGAGGACCACAGCTATATTGAAGGTGGGAACTCCCAGCAATCTGAGTGATGTTTGAAGACGAGCCCCACTGTACGATACAGTTCAACCCCCATTTCTCTAGGGATACCAATACCTCCTTCCCTGCATTCAGGAAGGATGTCACCTCTGCACGTAGCGTGCTGCACACCTACTCTATCTCACAATCACTTAGCTCAAAAATAGCTCTGGATTAAGAGGAGGATTTTTTTTTTTTCATCCTAAAATAATGTTATTTCACCACTAATCCTTCCTTTCTAACTGTCAAGATCCACAAGACCACCTCTTTGTTTATCAGATATAGCTGGAAATTGAAAAAGCAACAGAAACATGAGATGAGGAACAGATTATAAGAGAGTAGAACAACACATTGAGTAAGCGAGAGGACATGAAAGGTTACGGGTGTCTACCTTGGGGCTTACAGAGGAACATGAGTCAAACCTGTCACATGAGTTAGGCACAAGTACACAAACATTTAGCACAGTCTGTGGAACCGAGCTGTGCCAGCTCCTTCCTTTTTATCTAGGGTGACTAAGCAAGCTCCCAAGGAAATCGATCTTTTTAACAGTCATTTCTGTTTCATCAATAACACCTTCATCAAGTTTCTGACCCTTCTTCACCCATGGAAACCTATCCTACACCTGGTTCCACAACAATTCACAGGTGCACAACACATTGCTTTAGATTTTTTTTTGTTTCATATTAAGACCACTCACTCATTGCAGATTTTGGCTCAGAAAATACTGCACAGCATCCAGACAGCTGAGATGAAAGTCCCGTGAGAAACCACTCTAGTGAATGCAAACACACTCCAAGCCGTATTTTAGGAAATAATGCCTCTGAATAGCAAAGAAACTCTGATCAACTGGAAGGCATAGGCCAGCAGAACGCATTAACAGCATGCTCTTGTTTCTCTTGTAGCAGAGGCCAGATGCCTCAAACCATACTGCCCTGGGTACAGAACACAGAAACGATGTGACTGCCTTCAGTCGCCAACAAACAGGGAAAAACCTTGGGATAAAAAGTATTAACACACCCATCACACTGACTGTGGAGAGAAACACAGGTAAGGGCTTACATATCCCATTCCCAGTCCATAGAAACACAGCTTCCAACAGGTAATTAATTCAACCCATCTGAGTTAAGGCAAATCCCCCAGGATGCCTGTTTCTTCCTTGACTGTAAATCAAACTTAGATGACCAGCTGAGATTTCCACGTCTGGCTTAGAGATACTGACTTTAAGGCAGATGAAATTCAACCATGGGGACCAAAGACCTTTCTTCAAACTCACATAGTGCTGATATCAGAGCTATGAATCCAAAACCAGACAAACCCACTCGCCCAAGTCACAGCGAGGTGGGTTTTTGCAAGTAGATAGAAACAAGCCTTCATGAGTCCTGTGCCAGCCAGACCTACAGCAGCTCAACTGGCCTTGCACCAAGCTCTCTGAGCAGGGTGGATTAGTTTAAGTCTTGCACATACACAGCCCATCCTGAGCACAAACAGAAAGAGCTTTCAGCAGCATTCAAAACATCCCATAGACATCATTCTTCCTCTGGTGGGTTCCTCCCACGGGAGAGAGTGACCAGGGGAACAGCACCCCCATCCCCCTAAGGCACAGTTGCACCTAACAGCATCCCCAGGAACGCAAAGATTTGAAAAACTTAGAACCGTGTCCGAAGGTTAGAGATCTGACATTTTAAGGAGCAGCAGGTTTTGGAATGAAGCAGTTTGATGGTATCACATACGCTCGGTTTTCTGTCTGTAAAACCTGCGCAGAAGTTGCCCTATTGAGCAATATATACAGCATCGTCTTATTTCTTTGTTAAATGCTTCTCTCCCTGGGAAGAGCAAACACAGCAGCCAATGCAAGTTACAGCCCTGCAGAATTATCGCTCCGAGTATTACTGATTATATCAGCTGCCATTCAGCTTGCTGTAACAAAAACAATTTGTCCCGAGGGAAAGCAGTATGTACAGAAAAGCCGGAGTGCAATGAGGTGTTGGATGAAGCTCACAGTTACTGAGGTGTAGTGTTACTCTAGTGCCTCACTGACACCAACACTCTTAGCTTCAGCTTTAGCAGAAAAACATCTGCCTCTTAAAGCCTGCCGTGCACACCAGCATTCAGCTGCCCACGATTTACACCCACAACAAAGAGGGCATGAGCCATGCAAACTGAAATCCTACAAGTAATCATCCCCCATGCAGTTGGGACGCAGGTTATATTTTTTTTTTCCCCAAGGAAGACATTTTTCCACCCACCAGCTCCATACAGAACAGAGAACAAGAGTACTGTTTCCACATCACTTATTAAAATTCAGTCCCAGAGTGAATTAGATGGTCACCACTGACCATACCTTGGGTGGTTCCTACATCTGAATGGCTTTATCCAGGGGTTGGTTGGGGCAGAACACTTCACACAGCACCCATCAGAGCCAAATCCAAAGATTTGCTCCTCTGCCCCTCTCAAATAGTCTAATAATTTGTATCTCAGTAATATCTAAACCCCACAGGAGACACCAGTCTTGTTTGACTTGGTGCTCCATATACACATTGAGCAACTGAATCTCTTCGCCAAAAAATTTAAAAACTATACCAAAAAAAGGAAGGAGAAAAGACATGAGTATTATTCCCATTTTATAGTCACAGTGTTAAGCCAAGCCTTGACTGGCACTTGGCATCCTGGTCTCCACAGCCTCCCTGCTTGCCCATAGAGCACCAGAGTGCTTACTTTCAGGGTTCAACATATGCACACAAAAGAAAAGAAGTTGTTAGCTCATTTGCAACGACACCCAATTATCTCAGTTGTCACAAGGTCTCATCACCAGCCATCAAAGCAGCCAGCAAGAGAAGTCTCAGCAGCCTTCTCCTCCCATGTAGTCACCACTTCAGCAGTGAAAGCCAGCCTGCCAAAGGTGAGGCTAATTAACAAAACCCATGTTTGACACCTGATTTCCAGTGAAGCTTCACTAAGGGACGAGTCACTAATTTGCATGCACAAGATTAAGGAACAACAACAACACTGTTGTGAATGCAAAAGGGTTTCTCAGCAGATTCTAGTCTAGTCTCCCGAGCACAAAAGTTTTCCCTTTCATGTTGATGCATCGAATGTCTAGCTGCTGATGCTAAATGAATAGTTCTCTTACTCGGACTGAAAAGCTCCCGGGTCCGTCTGATGTGCATATTGCAAATTCCCTGTGTTTCACCCAACCTGTGTCTCTGGCTGTTGTGGTTTACTGGGCTCCTGCGGTTTGTTTGCGTAATACTGCCTGTGCTTCTGAATGATTTGTATTTAAAAATAAAAACAAGCTAAGCATGCTTCAGAAGGCCAGCAAAATAAAGGGAGAAATACTTTTTCCTGCTTTAAAAAGATTTTTTTAATATTTGTTTTAAGAACGTAAGAGAGGGACTGAGTCTGAGACTAAAGAATTTCTACTGCATAGGCTAACTTCCAAGCTTCCCAGTAATAGCAACAAAATCAAGTATTTTCTGAACATTTAGAATGGTTATACACTGTCAGCTACTTGGAAGCTAAATCCCTAGGCCTTGCACAAGTCTGAAACAGCTTGTTGAGCCCTAGTGCGTGTACTGCATTGGCACCCTTAAAAGGTACCTCCCATCCCTGCTCAGCACACTACAGCCCATGGAAAGAGTGCTCTTGGGTCTTAAAATCAGCGTAGGCTTGGACAAATGGAACAGCAATTCACTCACTGAGTTCAACCTAATAATTTCCCTGGTCTTTATTCAGTGAAAACGCAAATTAAGATGTGTATCCATAGAGCACTTTCTCTATAAAGACTATTTACATGCACGTAGATGGTCATTAACACGCACAGTCATTAAAAGTTGTCACGCAAGCGGGTGACACAGCTCAGCTAACAGCACAAAGTCACCATGATCTGATTGTCACTGCTGGTGCAAACCATCACCTGGCAAGAGGTGAGGTGTAGAGCTTCTAGTACCACTACGCATCACAAGTAGGGCATGTAGAGGTCACCACAGCAGAAGAATAACCCAAAATGTCTGGGGTCATGTCTAGCCTCTTTTTACTTAATACCAGTTTCTGTCCCTTCCAGTGGGTAGAGAACAGGACCCGTGAGTTACCCAGAGATTGGAGCAATAGCCACAGATCCAAAAAGGGCTGAAACTACAGGACAGCTTTCTGAAAGAAAGTTTCATTCAGAAAAAAATATTTAGAGCATCCACCACTCACTGAACTCAAGCACATTCAATAGTAGAAAAAATTTGAACTTTTGTGGTTCTTAGGCATATATCCCACATAAAGATGGACCTGTAGTTCCTGGATCAGGCCAAAACTAACAACAAAAGCATTAGAAACGTTTGTTCACACAGCACTTACACCAGTGACCACATCATCAGGGGTCTGAATCTATCTAGGTCCCTCAAAACCAATTTCGCCACGTTGGCCTGGCTTATTTCAAATGCAGAAATTACCCTAACAGATTAGATAGCCTGCTCCTTCTAATGAATTCCTTTGGTATACACAAGTGGCAGGAACAACAAAATTCACCCGAGGTGGAAAAGGATGCAGAAGGGCTGAGAAACAACACCAGTGTTTCGAGGGGGTCACTGTTCTCCAGAGAACTGCAGGTGGCAAGTCTCTTCTTGCTTTGCACAGGTGTAAGGCTTGTATCAGATATTTGCTCCTCCTTCAGCTCTGACTTTTTGTTCTGGAATTATTGGAATGATAACAAAGAACCTGCATATTTAATCTGTCAATTGGCATTTCTTTTACTAGGTAAATATTTAATTCTTTTTTCTTTTCCTTTTCTTTTTTTTTTTTTTTAAAGCAAGGTCTCTTTGTGTGAGTTGTGCTTCTATTAGCCACTTAACCCTGGATAAAGAGGAGCAAATTCCAAGGAACACCTGTATTTTTGCATTTTCTCATTTCCCTACACAAACTTACCCTCACTCAGTTACATATCCTAGAAAGTTGCATCATCTTTCACCTCTGTTTCTTGATAAGTACATTTTTTTGGAACGTGATGCAGTTTACTGTAGGAATACAGCACTCATGCTGTGTGCATTGGCTTGGTTAGCAAAGCCTTGCTGGAATCAGTGGAATTCCCTAGTTTAGAGCAGCTAAGACTGTGTTCTGAAGGGAGAGACATTAACCTTCCTGATGAGAATAACATTTTCTCTTGTGGGCATTTCTATCAGCTGGTTACTGTTCTCCAAGGGAGTACCAGGATGGCCCTAAAAACCCTGAGATATCACACCAGGGAATTGTTTATTGTTTCCATTTCGTCTGTGTAATCCTTAGTGAAAGAAGGACTTGCTGACAGAGATAGGAGCTCTGAGAATAAAGAATTAAATCTTTTAAGAGCAGAAATTGTAGGGGCAGTAGCTGCAGCATAAGGAAGTGGCACTAGAATTTACCCAGCAATACAAATGACAAAGAAGGATTAGATGGAGGTTTGTACTCATGAAGAAATTAGGTCAGACTCCAGAAGACATTAAATGATTTATGCTGATGAAATATTAACTCACAACAAGGGGGAATATGTTGGCACTTTCATGGGAACTTACTGCTCAAGAAAAAAAAAATAAATGTGGAAAGAAACCAACCCAAACAATCACCAGATTAGACTGGTTTGGTCAGAGAGTCTGATCCTCAAAAGCTGACATTGCAATCATTTATTTATTCATGGCTCAAGCAAATGATATGAACTATAGCGAGAACAATGCTAAGTAAATCTCTCCTATCACCAATAAATATATTTCCGTAAAATTTAACAACTCAAGAATAACAACTTTCTCATTTGTCCTCCTAGACAGATTTCCAGGAGACATCAGTTGCACAGAGTGAAGATTTATTCATGGACTGTTACTGGAAGGCCATGAGGTGCATCTTGTTTTCCTCATCTGCAGCGTGTGTCATGCTCTACCTGACAAAGCTTATTAGACACGGGAAGTTGTAGATGGCAAAACCTGGTATGAAATGGAGAATTTCTCTAGAAGCTCACATCTGCAGAGAGGTTTTAATCTCCTGGGAAGAAAGTGTGAACACAGGGTTGCTGTATTTGGCAGTTCTGCATGACAGCACAGTAGCTCTGGACAACCACTTTGACATTTCTGCCTCACAACTGTGGCCAGATGTTGTCCAGCTGTTGCTGTGTGGCCATTCAATAGTTGCTGGGACAATTCCATGGTTCAGAGCCATCCAACTGCTCCAGCAACACATCCACTGCTCAAACAGAGCTTCTAAATACTTCACAAGACACACGCAAAGGTGCTTTCCATGCATTCAGCACCCTCTGGGTTTTTTTGACTGTGGTTATTGCCACCATTTATGGCCACCTCTCAGCTGTCCTTAGCTCCAATGAAAAGGCAATGCCATTCTAAAATACAAGGGGGAAGCAATAATTGAACACTTAGCACATTTTCTGCCCTCTGCCAAGCACTGTAGCTAATGAACACACCTCAAACACACCCAGAGCAGCGCTACTGCTTAACTCTCAGCTCAGTAAATTGTTCAAGCACATGCTCAGCTACAGCAGGAACAGGCCCCATAGAGATCAGCAAGAGTTCTCTTAAAGTCCTGAACTCAGACTAATGTTCACTTCACCATCCTGTATAACTCATTGGCCCCTGTGAGATCCCTCATACATCCCCATCTTGTTGTGATATTTCTCCTTAAACTCTGTGACTAAGCTTAATAGGACATAAAGGCTTGGTCATTAGAGCTGTGTCACAACAGAGCTGTGCATACATAAAACTCCTAGATTAGTTTATTTACTACAGAGGAACTAAATGCTGCTGAAAAAATTTTTTAACCACGTACTTCCTTATTTTTAGGTAAATACCAGATGTCACAATTATTAAAGAAAACCAAAAAGCAGTAATATACACAACACCAAAAAAAAAAAAGTAGTTCAGTAATCTCAGAAATTTTACAGAGTTGTTGTTCAGGGTTCTGCTCTTATTCGTTGTGTTATTCTCCAGAGATTAGCATAGCAACATCTGGATCAAATGTCATAATTAAGTGTTAACTTCCAATGTCATGAACTCGATTACCCACCATAAGAGGTGTTCTGCTTGCTACATCCTCTCAGGCCAGCCAGAATCTTGGTAAATTCCTGCCTTCCATTTCTACAGGAGATGTTTATTGCTTTTTTTTTTTTTAAATCAAAATTATTTCCCCATTTGCAAACTGACTGCTTTAGATCGAGGATAAGGGATAACAGTATTTTAACTCTTTTTTCAGGTGTGATAATGCTACCAAAAAAATGACAATAGCTCCAGCATCTCTGATCTTCCCCACTGTTGGCTGTAAAGAGTCAATATTATGTGTGTGCTCAGGGTAGGATTTTTTGGCATACCTCAGAAAAGTGGGATTCATTTATACTGGTTACGTCTGAAAATGTGAGAAAAAAAATCTGAAGGAGCCCGACTGATCTAAACTAACCAGTAAAGATCCTGCACCACATTTAAGGTCTGTATGAAATAACTTCTCTCTCCCCGTGTAGCCACGGCAGGACTGTATTAACTGACCTCAGTGGGAGTCGTTTCCCTGACACTGAAAGAATTTGGATGAAGGCCATTTGGAGTGAAATATAATCTCAGTGTATGGGAAAAAGGCTCTGAAACTTGACCCCAGATTACAAACCATTGTTGTTTGTGACTTCCAAAGTATTTGTTCAGAAGGGAAAAATGGATTTAGGGCCTTTATTTTCTTATCCCCACTTATGTATTACTTTAATTATTAACCCTAAATAAGCAAATTTTTATGTAGCTAAGTTGCAGTTAATTGGAGAGTATTTGCAATTTGGTCCATCTTAATTCTTGTTTCATTCAGCTGCTCTGGCTGAGTGACTGATAGGCTGCCTGCCTCTCTCCAGACTCCCTGACATGCAGATATTAAGGAACATCATTTATGTGGATTTTTTTTTTTTTTTTTAGAGGAGAGGTTCTCTGAGTATTTGGTTGTGGAAGCACAAATTTTCTGGCACATATCTTCAGTGAATGTCAGAAGTTGTTAGAATTCCTTTCAAAGGCAGTAGAAATTAAGGGACTAAAATATACTGGAAAAGAGTTGTCTGCTAGTAGAAGCCTCACAGTCTGCTGTGAGAAGTTCTGCTCTAATACAGGCACCTTGAAGCTCACTTCCTACAGGGAATATAAGCAGGACTTGAAACAGCCCTTGCTCTTTAGAGAGATGTGTTTGAAAACAAGTCTTCTGATATACCACAGAGACCCAGAAGATGTGGAGTCTGAAAACATACCAGGCAGAGCAGAGTCTAGGAGATCAGGAGTCACCTGTGGGATGAGGTGTCCCCACATCACCCTCTCACACACAGAGTTCATGTAGCTACTGGAAGAGTTTTGAGTGGTGCAGTGCACCACGTGCATTAACATCTCATCGCTACACGTGGAACGTGCATTTAGTGTCTTCTCCCCTCACTGACTGCTGCCCTGTAAGCGATCCAGTGGAGAATCACCAAGCTTTGTGCTTGCCAGAACTGAATCCCTATCAAGCCCAGCCAGATGTACTCAGTTATTCAGGCATAACATCTCTTTGAAGAGCAAACTTGGTATCTTTGTAGACATAATGAGCTTGATGCCAGAACTGGCGCACCAAGGAAATTCATGGAATATATAACTGCCATAAACAAAAAAAAGTGCAAGGGCCCCAATTCAAATAGCACATGTTTATGGTTAGTGTTGGGCTAGCACTTAAACTTCCTGACTTAAGTGCTTTACTGAACCCCTGCCAGAAAAGGCAGACCAAAGACAACTACAAGATGAAACAAAGCAGAGAGCAACCTGTATCTAAAGTGACATTCTCCACTAGATCACCATCAAGCCTGAGATGAAGCAGAAAAAGAAAGAAAACAGATCATTAAGCATTCGATAGCCATCTCAGTCCAGATAGGACAAGAATGAAGAGAAAGGATGTGCAAATAAAATAACTGTATGAAAATAATCTGAAAATTTAGAGGTTTGGGGCTCAACTTCCCCACCTTGGTTCACATGGAATAACTCACTTCTCAATGTAAGCAAGCAAAACTCTTCAAGTAGCAACGGCCTCCCAAGAGAAGAACAGCAGATCCCATGTGCTTGTGTGTGTCAGGGACAGGACTTACAAGGTGATAGAGACGGTATTGTGAAAGAGTTGGAGAAACCAAGTATTTTGACTGGCTGCCAGCCATGTCATTGTATTTCAGTAACTAAGCAGATAAATGATCCTTAAAGACAAAAAAAAAAAAAAAGACTGTAAATAGAGATCTCTGCTCAAGTACCCAGCCTCCAAATGAGTACGTGTTTGTGGCTGTAGCTCATGGACACAAAATATTAACCCTAACTGTGTGCTTAACTTGAGTTATCCTCTGCAGAGCCAGCAGCAGGCCTCTATTTCACTGAAGCATCCTATGCATTCATCCACTGTATGGATGGACAGGTTTGAATTAAGTTCACACCCAGTAACAACCCCTATAAGCTGCAGGGAGACAAAAAGAGAAACTCTAAGGCACGAATGCCAGGAAGCAGAATGGTTCAACCTTGAGATTCAGAAGCGTGGGGATGGTAGACAAAAGCAGGAGTAGCGATGATATTTATAGCAAGATGTTCTCGAGACATTCAGAGTGAGAGACAGCTGTCTTATTACGTGGATCTTCTGCGGAGCCAGGACATCTGCAGGGAGCTGGCAGGTGTGGCACAGCCCTCGCAGAAGACTTGCACTGTTCAAGGGGCCGTGGGACATCCAGCTGATCTCGACTAACGAGCTGTCTAGGCACGAGAATCAAGCCCTAGCTCAACGTGACCCAATCTGCACCACACAGCCCCTTGGGTTCTCCAGTACGTTTAAAAGCGACCTTCTACAAATCCTTTGAGATCAGTAATTCCATCTGAGCTTCCACCTGGACTGTTCTGCCTTAGCACTTAAGACCAGCTGCAGTTTTGAAAGCTCACTGTCCCTTTCACCCCAAATATCACAGCTCGCAGTGAAACCACCAGCCGGTTCAGAAACTCAACACAAATATTTGACAAGTTTGAGTCACCAATTTTGCAGGGAAGGAAAAGTAATAAAAACGGTATTTCTGCCTTATCCCTCACTGCTGTACATTTTAAAACAACATTTGGGGAACACAGGGAAATACTCGCCCATCAGATCTGTTTCAACATGAGATATCGACACCCTCTTCTATCTATTCCCCTTGATGCTGCTCCTCTCTGATCTCCTTTTGGGTCCGACGGGGTTTGTTCGCTGGGGAGTTTCCTACAGTCTAATTCACAGCACCATCTAGTGATAGAACTTGGGTACCAGGAACAAAATTTTATATTGTTCACTCGATTTTCTTGGCTCGGTTTTGGCTTTTAATTGTCACAAATTAAAAGGGTTATGAAAAATCGAATACAAATAGATTCTCAGTGAGTGAAAGTGGAACAGCATACACTGAGATCAACTTACTGTTTGGGTTCCCTGGTTGCACTGAGAATGTTGAAGTCACTGAAGAGAGCTCACTGGGTCAGGTCAAAACGCTTTATTGAATGTTGGGATTTATTTTTTTTTTTAATGCATTCTTAAAATTCAATTTCACTTCTACAAAAAAAAAAAATACTTTAAAATGTTTCTTAAGAAGTCAGACCAAGGTACTTGCATTTTCCCTGTGCTTTCTGCTCAAATCTCCTTCAACCAAAATAACTATAGAAATTCACAAAACAGCCTAAATCTGCCTTTAACAAGGAACAGAAAGTGCTGAGCCCTACTTCGAAATTGCTTCACACTGATACCCTGTAGCTACAGTTAGATGCTGGTACTCCACAATCTGAAGGCTGTTTGAAAGATGAACCATCTGTGGATTTCAGAGCACAGCCAGTTTGCAAATAGAACATTAAAATTTACTTTAAAAGACATTCAATGTGCACACAAATGGATGTGGATGGCTTCCCCCCACCCTGTGCCAATTCCTCCGCATAAGCAAAAATATCTGGTCTTCATTTTAGAAGCAAAGCCCCTCAGAAGCCCCATAGCTTTGGTTTACACTGTTTCTGTCTTTCTACATCATTAGCCCATCCTAGCTGAGGCACAATAACCCATCGCTCCTCAATCACCACTTAGGTCTGAACCCAAGAGCTAAACATACGTTGTTTCTAAAGGCTTCAGTGCTCATGACAAAGGTATAAAAAATAATGCCAAGAACAAACATTCAAGAGCTCTGTTCTCCGTAGGTGTAATTCTGTATGGTCCTACCAAAACACAACAAGTACATGGCCCAAGAACTGAGTAAATCGAAATATCTTAAACCCTTTATTCTCTTCCCTAGTTTCCAAAAAGGATTTTTCTAAACATCAGATTTCCAAATGACAGTGAGGTAATAAGGCACATGTGAAAGTTCCCAACCCTGCAATTTCCAAGAGTAAGAGCATACAGTCGGGGAAGGGGGTCGGTTTTATCACCGGAGACATCCCTACCTCTTCAAGGATGAGGAAATGCTCTTCCCCACCTACACTCATGACAACTCAGCCCTTTGGAAAGAACCCAGAGAGCTCAAGAAAACCGAGGGGAAATGGAAGAGTACTATGAACAGATTCCCAGCCCCACAGTCTGCCAGGAGGGTCCCAACACATTAAAAATATAGTAAATCTAACCGGCCTACAGGACAGGAGTCTACAAACCTGCTGGTGCCTGCAAACACAGACCAGTTTTTGCTAACTTCCGTCAGCCCACTCAACAACACAAGCTGAATCATTTCTCTCCAGAGCTCAGCAACAGGCTTACTGTCAGTCACAAGCATGTTTTACTTCATCAGCTACATCTAACAGCAGACTGTGATGCATTTTACTCTCTAACCCCTATTTTAGATCCTCTGGGAAAACAACTATATTCTGTTAACAAACCAGCATCTGCTAGTGCTTTTCAGCTGAGAAACCAGACTTCCGAGTACAGATCCATTCTGTATGGCTCCTAAAGGTTTGCTTTGGCAAAGAAGACAGAAGAGGAAAAACAAAATAGAGGAAATATCTGGAAATTTTTTCTTGCAACATCTTTCCAAGGTCTGTCTGAATAAAAAACTTTCTTACTGAAAAACTGGTTAAAGTGAGAAGCCCCATCACAATTCTCCACGTAACAAGATTTTCCCCTTTTGTCTTTGCATGTGTATTTGCCCCTAAGTTTAAACGTTGGCCTTCAGCTTTGCTGGGTATTTGTGACGGGTATAGGCTGATGAAAATCTATGCCAGAAAACTGACGAATAAACAAACTTAATACCACGCCTCACTAGTTATTTGGAAAGCTGAGAAATCTTGCATATAGTTTGGGATTAGGTGATCAATTCCATAATGGATTTGTCAAGTCAGTGAAACAGAGCCACACAGCACAGCCAACTCATCACCTGTGCCCATGGGAGGTCACTGTTGCTTCATAGAACGGATCAGACGTGTCAGTTTTAGGTTAACAGCTCAGCTCAGATCAGGAACCACTTTCTCTACAGCAGCTCAGAGTTTCTCTCCTTAATTACCTTTTCCAGAAACGAAACAAAAAGCGAGCATACAATTACACACTTTTGCATGGAGACTGATATTTCTCAGAGCTGTACTAAGAAGAAACCAAATCACATCTCCGGATGCCCTAAGGCTTTGAAAATGGGCAGAATATTTTTTTTCACCCTTGATAGCCTGCCATTCTTCAAGACCAGACCACATAGTTTAGAAGAGAACTGAATGTTGTCAACAATCAACTGGATCGGATCGTTCCATGGCATACAGGATGCTAAAAGTCACAGAGGAGAACCAAGCTGTACTTGTCCTAGTCTGAAGAGGTGCAAACAGTCTGGAAAATTTCTTGGTTCATGTCTGTGGGGCCTGAGTCAAACCAGCAGTCTGACACGAGAGAAGTGTCATCACAGTTGAATAAAAGGTATTTCAGGTAGGTAAAAACAGTCTGAACATGCCATTTCTGTCAGCACTAGGGTGCTCTGAATCCAAGGAAAACATTTAGAAGTAACCATGGAGCATCATTAAAGATGAGTCAGTAGCAGCCAATTCTTGGAAATTTAAAATAAATCATGCAAAAAGCAACAATATTGTAAATTACACCTTCAGTACAGCTGCAACCCACTCTTACTCTCCTGCCTTCACTTTACATTGTCATCTACAGTGATCCTTCTGCAGACTTCAGAGGGTTTCACAAGCTCTGATGCCTTCAGCCCTCAGATACACGGCTGTGTGAGGTGGGTGGAGAAACACAGCAAGTAGCATGACCTCTTCAGGACAGAGATAAACTGTTAGAGCTGAGCAAATAAGCAGGAGTCCTTGTCATACCCTCCCTTCTCAGGAAAGATGGTCATTATGAGGGCAAGCATAGATGAGATGACATCATATCACATCCCTAAGGAAACATGGAATGCATTTAGAAGGCACAGCATAGGAAAACTGACCCTGCCCGTGTCCTGTGTTCTATTTCTGTCGTCTAAAGGGAAACCAGAGCACGAATGGTTACTGACAGAAATAATCACCGCTAAGCAAAAATACATCACCTTTCGCCCAACATATCTAAGGATCTCAAAGCCATAGGAAAGCAGGACATCAGCTACCAGAACAGGCATTCTCAGGAGATCTGAATGACTTGCAACACAGTTTTGTACTGCAGCAAGAGGCAAGTAGAGTTCATATTTCATGATCATTGAAATGACTAAGAGCTGCTCAGGTTTGCTTGCTCAGCATGGACATCTGTCATTATAGTTTGGGTTTTTTTAAGCATCATATACAGGCTGCTGTCAGCAGACATCCCAGAGGCAATTACCCCCTGGCCTGTCCCAGCACAGCTAATTAGATATTCCTGTTTACTACGAAAGGGTGAGACAAACTCAATAGCAATGTCACAACCCCATTCCACTGCCAGCACGGATGCAAGCTATCAGCAGTGTGAGCATCCAGAGAACAGCAGCATTGCGGCTTTCCAATGAGGACGTGCCAATGAAACCTCTCCAGCAGAGCACTGCTTCCCAGGAGACACACTTGGAAGGTGGAGAATTTCACACGTGTCCTGCACTAGTGCTGACTTTTATACAGCTTCATTATTCAGGGAGTGTTGGAAACTGCCAATGCTGGGTTAGTGGTTGGACTGGATGATCTTCAAGGTCCTTTCCAACCTAGACGATTCTGTGATTGCCTTTTAAATTAGTAGTCATCCATTTAGTTCAAGACCTATTTACACAGTACAATGTTTATCTTTAAGACAATTATATGCATATATTTTGATATTTTATTGATAGTTGATATTTATTCGTATTCTAAGCAGACATTGAAAGCGTGTGCAGGGGAAAGCCTTATGCTGGCTTTCTACCTCAGTGCAAATTAAGCCTGCCATCTCCTCATCCCTACATACGTGAACAAGAATATTAATGAAGGAAAGCTTAGCAACAAAGGATTTCATAGTCAGGTGAGTTAACAGTTGGCAAAACAACAGCATCTAAGGGGAAAGACAGACAAACACCTAACCCAGCAAATGCCGTTAAAGTGGGTGTGTGCACTGAAGGAACATGTAGCAACAAGGGATGAAGGAAGCTAGAGAGCATTCATCCTTCATCCAAAGATGTAAAAGGAGCTCTACCCACCGGCTGCATAACCTGAAAGTTTGCATGGAGAGAGGTTTGCAGAGCTGCCCATCACAAACTAGTTGGAAAGGAATTGCTTTCGTTACAGTTATCCACGAAGAAATTCCAGATAGCAATGGCCATTTTTGCTGCAAATATTACACCAGTAATCAGAATACCTAAATCAGTATATGAGTAATTACATCAGTATACCTAAAAAAGAAAACAATAATCCCCCAAAGATCTAGCATGCCATTTTTCCTACAGGAAAGTATGAGCAGAAGACAAGAAGTACAAACCTGTCTTTCCTAAAGGCTCAGACAGCTCTGTTTATGACTAAACCTCTGTCTTGACCTTCATCCCCTTCCCCACATGACTGTCCCTGAAGACCTTTACCCTTAATGTTCATACTTGTATCCTCACTTCTTACATCTTCAATACCTGAAATTTTCTCCCTTTCTTAGACTGGATAGTACAGGGTAGGTTAAAAGGCAGAAACCACTAAAACAGTGGAAGATAATGAAAATATTCTATGCCCCTGGGTAGAAAATACTTTTCCCAGCACAGGTTTCACTGGACAATAAGCTGAGTAGTTCTGTCCATAGCTGTAAGAATCAAGAGACACCAAGTGAAGCAGTATCTACAGATCCTAGAAGGCCATATTTGCAATCTCTCTGCTTCCTGCACATGCTGAAATTTGCCTTGCCACGACCTATGCAGGAGGACATGATGTAGCACTATTAGAGGGTCCAAATTTGAAAGAGCTATTGAGAAGACAGAGGTGAAGCTGTAAAGGGACAGCTCATTTCCAGTGGCACTTGTTTATAGAATAAGGCTCATAAGAGCTATTTAAATTTAGAGTAACAAAGTATTTGCTTAAAGTATCAGGTAGCTATTGAAGTTGGAATCAGGAGAACCACAAGATTCCCAGTTAAAAAATATGCAAAGCCTTGGAGACCTTTTCTTGTAGTGGCCACATTCCATTTTTTTTGTTTCTAGTTTTGGAAGCCTGCTTCTCATCACTACAGAGATGCATGTTGGTCCTTTCCAGGGTAGTTCCTGCTTTCACTGTGAATGTAATAGCATATCATAAACAAGCAGTGAGAAGTATTCAACTTATGGGTTGGAGCGTGGAAGAGAACAGAAAGATGACAAGTCCCCAGTGTGATTTACTGCCCAATAAATGCAATGATTCACCACAGTAATTTCCTGTTTGCAGTGGGCCAAGTTCTCCCACCTATACAGGTGTTGAGTAGTTCCTTAGATGATGCCTCATCCTACCAATTTAAACCTTTACAGAAGAACATACCGTTTTGTGTCACTAAGCAACCGGACCCTGGCTCCAGCTTGCTCTAGTCTCATACAATCAACGAGGGAAAGTGGGAAAATAGCAGGAAAATATTTACCACAGCAGAGCAGAACGTGTCCTTAGTTAAAAATAGACACTCTTTGTGGCTATCTCAATGTCAGAAAGGTAAATAACCTTTTAACTTCTGAAATATTCTTTAACAAATCACTTCAGCAAACTGGTTACCATCCGCTAAGGAAGATGCTGGAATATTGGCTCACCACATGTCCTTAAATCCCAGAACACGACCTACAGAGCCCTATAGATTTTGCAGGAGTAAAAAAGCACTGCCTTGTCCTTGTTAGCTGAAATCATGGGCAGCCGTGCAAAAATGTGGATGCATCAGCCATGCCTCTCCCCTATGCACTCGTGTTTTTCAGATCCAACTGCAGTGACATCACTAAATAGTAAAATCTGTGGGGTAGGGAGCCAGGTAACAGCCCTCCCAGTGCTACCTCAATACAGACTGGTTCCTCCCTCTATGCTTGTTCTACAGGCGTCAAATCTCCCAGCTTTGATCAATACTTAAATAATTCTTTCAACATGAGACCGGAGTTATTACGCTCAGTACAGAGAAAGGGGGAGACAGAGCGTGGTGCAGGTCGGTGGAGAGGAGCCATTATCCAGTTTAAACTAACACACGTACGTAACATTGCTCTTAACTTGCTTCAGAAAGTCTGGCTGCTTTCTGCTCACACTGATAGACAAGATAATACTGCTTGGAGTAAAGCTGGAATGCTTTCCAAGACACAGCTAAGGAAGCTGCTGCATTCGATAAGCATTGGAGACTTTTTACAAAGTAGGTATTTGGGAGAAATATCTGCTTATTAAGTTGAAATGACGTAGCCCACAAGGAGGACTATATTTCCCAGGGATGTGAGAATTAAGTTTATATCTGGCACTGAGGTCTCATTTCGACCAGGTGTACCCATCCAGATACACTCTGCATCCTAGTTTTAATAGTTGCACCTGTCACAACATTTAAGAATCCTTCCTTGCTAAAAAAAAAAACAAACCCCAAACCCCCACACAAACAATATTTATATATAACGGAGCACATAGCACTTCTCTCTCTTCACAGAGTCAAAGCTGTGCAGATCATGGATGCCTTCCCTTAACTGAAATTTTATGTTTAAGGGAAGACTATTTCTGCTTCATGGAGGTTGTGATCAACAGGTCCTTTTACACAGCCTTGGAAAAACTGACCTTTTTTTTTTTTGAGAAAAGAATTCACAAAACTTTTACTTCAGAATTAGTTACTTGTTCACATAATCCTGTTAGCTAGTCTAATTCAGAGGCTGCTTTTCCCTACTCATGCCACTTGCAGTAACCAAAGTTTAATTTTTCTATTCCATACCCAAGGAAAAATACTTTTGAACTTGTGCTCAAGCTCTTCTCGGGAAAAGTAATTTCTTCATCATCTGCTGCAGATTGTTAGGAAAGAGGGTGGAGCCTTCCCAGGCTGACGTCCTTCAAGCCATACCTGAGTATAAAGAGCAAGGGAGAAGTGCAGCCAAGAAACTCTCAAAAGCTGTTTCCAGTGACTGCTGGGATTCCCAGGCTGGCTGTATTCTGCAACCCCTATAACTTGCTGCTAAAAAAGAAGAGGGAAGCTGGACCCAGTTCATAGTGGCTAATTACATTGGAGAGTTAAATACAATTACCATGTCCTCAATGTGAAACTGGATTGATTTTTTTTTTTTTCTCTCAACACGACTGAAGCTTTTTTCCTCCCTTCTTTTCCATCTTTTCCTGCACACACAGTGGTAATGTTGCAAACAGCCTGCATGAGTCCTGAACTACTGGTCAATCAAAACAGTGAAAATGAAATCTGTGGCTATAGTCCAGGCCAGGGATCTCCACTGCCTGGAGAAACTGCCAGTCCCAAAAGCTATTTTCAACAGAGCCCATCGTTGCCAGACTCTGGATTAACTGAACTTAACGTTGCAAGTCCCAGGATCTACCCTCCTTCACGTAAACCTCGAGAGATGTCTGCTCCCACCGGTAAGATCAAATCTTTATTCATATTTTCTATTTTATGCAATGCTATTTTGCTGCTTTTGCAAAGCAATTTAAGCACACTGACTTGCAACTCCTCTTGTGCTATCAGTAGCACGTACTGACCTTCTGTGGCAATAGTATTGAAGATGTTCAGCACACTCTTCTGTTCATGGGTTAGTTTTATTTTGTTGTGATCTGCTGAAGTCAGAAATTTCTCTGTTTTGTAAAGGATGCTCAGTATTCCATCATTTCTGCCTCTCTCCAGCATTTTGCTGCTCATTTACACTCTGAACTGCAAGCTTGGTTCTGACTATAACAGCAAGGTAATAGATATGACCCTCTGAGTTATTAACATTACCAAGTCATATGAAAGTGTGTTTGGTGAATCATTGCCTCTGCCAAGAACTTCAGTTTCAAGGATACATCTGGGCATGTAATCTGATCCATCATGTAGCATTTTTATTGGAAAATAGCTTGAAAGATAATCATATATATCAGCAACGTTGGGTTTTTTTATAAAGCTTTTCAGAGAGGCCTTTAAAATACTCTACAAAGAGTAAATAATTCATCATCAAAACATCAGTCTAAAAAAAGGAACCTTCCCCATTTCTAGAGCAGTCTGAAAAATAAACGATGTTTTTCGAGGTCTTAATGTTTTAATTATTCAGTGAGAGGTTAAACATTCAGCACTGCCAGAAATCTTAGCACAAAATGGCAATTCAATATATATTCAAAACTCACTATTTGCCACTCAGGATTCAACATCCTCCTGCTGAAGGGGTGTCAGTCCCTCGCTGCCTGAAGCAGGGAAGAGAAACAACATCACACAACTAGAAACCACATCTTGTGTGGCTGGTTTCCATGCCAATATTGGCTACTTTGAGACGCCCCAAGTCCGGGGAGGCATGTTGAGCTTTCTCCTCCCCAGGGCTTAGCCAGCCAGGCTCCAGCAGCTGCCAGAGAGCACACACAGCCTTTGCTCAGGGAGGGATATTGGTACTGACACCTCACCTTCTACCTCACGCTGACTGCTCCGGTAATAGGAGCTGCTTGCCCAAGCCAAATACACCTTTTTCATCACAGGCTGCTGTGTTGTTTAATCACAAGCGTGTTTTAATCACAAATGCTGTTTTTATTCCTCATGCCATGAGCTGCGTTAGGAAGAGAAGCTTCTCTCTGCTCCGGCAAGTATTGCTGCTGGGTGACTCCTTATTCTCAGTAGCCCACACTCTGACTCCCAACACTCAGGCTTCTTTGGAACAGTGGCCTTTTTATGGTGTCTTTTACGTGCTAGCCAATTGGGAAGACCCTGAACTAATGCAAAAAAATATCATTTTGTAACATCTATAGCTGTTACTGAATGCATTCTATAGGAAGATGATAATTCTCAAGG
The DNA here is from genome assembly GCA_010365825.1 of Otus sunia. Taxonomy (NCBI): domain Eukaryota; kingdom Metazoa; phylum Chordata; class Aves; order Strigiformes; family Strigidae; genus Otus; species Otus sunia. Next base: position 5,614,325 of record ML997607.1, read on the forward strand.
TTGGGGGCAGGGAGGGGGGGGCACAGCATTACATAAAAGGTATTTCAAAAGCCATGAATTTCAACTCCTAATCCAGGCAAGCCTTTCAAGTTTGGGGATTTGAGTACAAGATGCAAGAAGACCTAACACAAACAATTACAGAGCAGCTTGTTTTGACGAAGACAAGCTTGTTTGGACAACTATATATATATATATATATTCTCAAATAACTATTTCATTTCACTACAGAAAAATCATTGCTTCCCTTTGAATCACACCACATTGACTTCCAAACACACCAAGAACCATTGGAGAAAGACATCGGACATAGCATCACTATCTTGTTTCTGAAACAATCCTGTTCCTTATTTTTCCACCGATACCAACATGACAAACCACAGGACAGGAAACCACAGAGACAGATTTACTGCAGCAGATGAAATTTAGAACATGACTAAGAGGGGCAGTAATCTAAACAGTGTTGACATATTCCCCCAAAACAATCATGTGCTCTAAGTCAGCATGGCACCCCTGAGCTGAAGGGCACCAAGAAAAACTGTCAAAGGCCAAGTCTCAAGAGAGTATGTTTATTTCTTGACCACTGAAAGCTCTAAGTCAGAAACATCCAACTTATTTTCCTCATTCTTCCCAACCATTCATCCAAATTCCCTTCTGCATTGCTACCCTGCCCCTGTTGTCTTCTTTCCAGCTTCAGTGGCACATTTACACTTGGGACAGTCTCTCCTCTTCCTTCGCTCAAAACTCAAACCATCCCTGCACACTAAAAATTTGGCAGCAGCCTTCAAGTGGTAATTTGCAGGTTAACTCAGCTCTCTGCTTGTGCCCTCAGACTGAAGATCCCAAAGCCAGCTTTAGGGTTTGCTGCTGGTTTGCTTCTTAAGAAAAGAATTCCCTTTGTAGGGCACCACAGTCTGTTATAGCCTGCGCAGCAAGGCATGAAATTAATTGTTGAGCAGGAAGCAAGCCAGAGCTAAGGAACATCAAGGGTGATGTGGAAATTTCCCCACAACTGATGATGAACATCAGAATCACAGGCCATCTCTCAGGGTGACCTCACACTCCCACTATTCTATAATAGCTCAGAGATTTATGTTTCTTTAAGCATCATCTTATGATTTTTCCAGACTCTGGACTTAGCTCTGATCCCCCTCAGAAGCGCTACATGGGTGTGAGAGTAAAGATGCCAGTACGGGAATTACTGAGAAAAATTCGGCTTTCCAAAGGCCTGGACCCAGCTCACAGCAAGGTGAGGACTCGAGTTTAGAAAGGTTGTTCCCAGAGGTGCAGCATCCTGGTGCGCACACACCACACTCCCACTCTGCCAGTGTTCTGGAGAGGTGACACCTACAGCTACTGCCTCTTCCACCCACCAAATTAATGCTTTTGATGAAGGTGGGGAGTACACCAATTTTTTAACAGGCTGAGGGCCTGTGCTAGAAACATCTCTAAGACAGTGACAGCAAGAACCCATTTGTGCTCTGGATACCACGCATCATGCAATCAAGCCAAAGATGGCCCAAGAACCAATAACAACATCGCTCTGGCAGCTCAGATTTTTCAACAACCTGCAAAACAGCCCAAGAAACTGGTAGACTCCCAGATACCTGGTCTGTTTTAAAGGTCTTTGTAAGGCTGTCATGAATGAGCCACTCATGGAAATTTATTCACCTGCAGTCTCTGCTGTGCAAAGTACATAGCACAGGACACAATTTACTTTGTTCACGTTACAATATTCACCGCTGTTTCATCTTCTCTTACGTGCAAGCATCTCAAATTGAGTTGGGTGTTTTTGTCTCCTCAGGAAGCCTCATTAATGAAGACGGTAACCAAAGGATCCTCAGGAAAAACAGGTTGGGAAACTCCTCTCTTGGTAACAGAGCCTCCTTTTCTAGGAGGATCATCACTGTTAGGTACCCAAATTGCTGGACCACTTCTCACCCAGTCAGTGACCCACGCTGGTTCCTAGCTCCCCTTAAATTACAGGAGTAGGACAGCTGTGCATCACCACCACGTACATGTTATCTATCTGTTATCTGGGACAAAATTTCTGACGAGACTATCTCCTGCATGTGTTTTACCACTGCTTTCCCCCCTCAACTCAGAAGAGCTTGTTTCTACCTTTCTTTCCAACAGAAAAGAGAAGAGTTCACCCTTATACAGAGAAACAACTTAGACAGGTATGCATAACACCTTCAACTCTGTGCTGCCAGCCTCCTCGGGCGTATTTCATGTTATATCACCGAGTGAGAACAGGACACTTCATGTCTGATTTCCCTCCCCCATCTTCCGCCCTCCCCGTTTTTGTTGCTGTTTCAGAGCAAGCAGAACGTTGGGCAAACACTAAAAGGCTTAGAGGACCTTGATATCCTGGTGGAGGTACTGCAGGAAGACTTGAACAAAAGCCAGTTGAAGAAGGAGTCTCTGCGTTCGGTGCCAGATGGCTCTTGGCAGGGCTTCTCCACAGATCTGCAAGCTTCTTGGTGGGAAACTGGAGGAAGCAAGCAGGCAGCTGGTGACCTGCAGGAAAGACGCCACAGCTTAACCAAGTTGCGCTCATACTGCTGTTTTAGAGATTTCAACTCAGTATTGCGGGGAGAGGTGGAGGCTTCTTTTCATCAGGATCAGAAAAACATGCAGGAGTGCAGCTCACCAGGAATATTCTCAAGGACAAGCCAGAAGGAGAGCAGCTGGTGGATACAGGACGCATGTACAAGTACCCAGAAAGATTTCCCGAGGCATTCTTCACCCAACACATCTCCACACTTTAACCCATCAGGAGGAGGTTCAGAGGGGCTTCTGGGAGCTAACACAAGTTCTCCAGACACTGGGCGACATTTGAAGTCGACCCCAATTTCTTTCACACAGCAGGATCTCTCTGCCATCTCCTTCTTCCAGTTCCAGCTACACAGGGAAGAAAGTTTACTGAGAAATATCCCAGCAGACAAACTACTGGCACCTGATGAAAATGGCAACAGGTCTCCAATTTTTCTGTTGAAATATATCGATTTCTATTTCCTGGGGCATCACTTGTCCTGAGGCTTTGCTCTAACCTCAACTGCTAGTTTTGAGGACACCTGTAGCAAAGGCTTCCTTGCTCAATGGGAAGCTCAAACTTGCCTCAGTACGCACAGTTTTAAGTAAATAGTAAAAAATAGAAAGTTTCCCTATTTGCAGTAGTATTGCCAAACTGCAGCTGACATCAGGACAAATTCAGTGTTAAAAATATTTAAAACTGAGTTGTATGTGTGGGTATTCACAAAAAAATTAAAATCAAGCATATCAAGTAATTGCTACTGAAAAAAAAAAAAGGATATGCAAAAAGGATCTTTTCCAGGCTGCAGACACTCTCAGGATAATTACTTGTATTATTAGCTGGTAATAAAAATGGGTGGGAGGATTACACCAAAACATACATATGCTGCTAGTCTAGAGCATAGACTTCCAAAGAACTGGGAGTGGCTGTTTTATTAGAAATTAAATGAAAGCAAGGGTTTTACTGATCCCATTTTCCCTAGAATGGCACTTTTATAGAGAAAATAACTGTTTATTTAAAAAAATTAAAATACCTTATTAGATTTTTTCAGTTCAGCTAGTTTGGGGAAGCTGGTATCAAATCAGATTGACAGAAAGCATGACCTAACTTATAAAGTGTCCTAGTCTTGATGGGAAAGAGATTAATTCCTGTTCATATAGGCAATCCTGTTCCCAACTTAAAGTATTTACAACCCACGCAGGGAAAGCCAAGCACAGCACTGTCCTCTTCCGTCAAGTACCATGTTCCATTCAGAATAAGGATTTTCAGAGCAATAATAAAATTATAGACTTCACTTTTCAGCAACAACGTAACTGTAACTGAGTTACAATAAGCCACCCAACTACCCTATTTCCTGCGTGTTTAAGCAATACAGAAAGAAAATTCTCACATAGGGACAACAATCAATCACAATTAAGTAATTAAGACGTTTTTACTACCACGTTTGTGTAAAATTCACAAGCTAAGATTTCTCTTACCTCTAGAAACAACTATTTAAGCATCAGATTACACGCTCAAAAGAACACGTGAAGGCAGCACTGCACACCCAATGGGCTAACTCTGAGTTCTAATGAATGGTGAATGATATTATTTACTATGTCAGAAACCCACACCAAAGAAAAAAAACAAAGCAGACCCCTAGAACTCGCAATAAGTGTCAGAGTTATTCAGACATCTTCAAGGTTATCACGTTACAAGACAAGGGGGAAATAAATAAGTAAAATCAACACCTGCATTAATTCTTCCTCCAGGAGGAAAGACAGACACGCACAAATTTACAAGAAAAAAGAGTCTTTTTAAGGCTAAAATTTAGGAGAAACAGTGGTTGAATTGTGAGTAGTTCAGCAGGACTGAATACACAGACGAAATCGAGCTCTCCTCTTCCTGCACAGGACTGAACTACCATTTGGAAATACTTCTTTTAAGTACAAGAGGAGGGTTTCTATTCTTTCAATTTTTAGATATCTTACACTCTTTTCCCTGTATTGAAGGACACTAAAAAAAAGGAGGAGGGAATAGAGATTGTTAGCAAAAAGGAATCATGGAGTAGTTCTTGGAGAGGAGAGGAATGGCATGATAGCAAGAAGGGAGGACCAAGAATTCCTGGCAAAATCAGCAACTCCGCTATTAACATAGAGACTAAGTGCTTAAATATCACAAAACTTCAGTATGGGTGAACCTTAACACTCCGTGCTTTAAAATACATTCTCACTGCTACTTTTGAGTATTTTAACTACTGCTTATCTTCTAATTGTTTAAAACTCTGTTCTGTTCCAGACTGCTGCACAAGGCTGTTGCTCAGGGAAGAAGAGCTCTGACTTACGCACTTGCACAGAGATTTGCATCCCTAAATAAGATCAATGAGAAGGATGCAGAGAAACGGGTAGGATGCTAGCTTGCCAAGAATAGGGTAATTGTCTATCGCATGCAAACATCTTTCAAACCCCAGACAAGCACTAAGCATCCTTTTGGACAATGTGTGGCTACTGTCCTTGCAAAGAGGGGAAAACAGGAACCAAGCGATCTGTATACAGCAAGTGTTAGCACAACTGGGAACAGAATCCAGAGTCCCAACTCCCCACCTCATGCTCTAACAAGCACTGGGGGATTTTTTTTTAAACTATGTTTGGGAGAAGCTCATTGTGAATCTCATTCTTCTCTTCTCAGACTGCATTACATCTTGCTGCAGAGAAGAACCAACATCTGATGGTGAGTGACCTGATATCCCTAGGAGCTAACGTCAACGAACAGGATAGTCTGGGGAAAACTCCACTCCATCTGTGTGCAGAGAATGGCTATTTGAGAGTTTTAGAGGTAAGTTGAGCATTTGTGTTGTACGAAGACACATTAGAGCAAAGATAACAAATGCATGTTCTTCTGTTTAAAATACACAAGGGTTTTTCTACACCTGAAGATTAGCTTTGGTTTTGATGTGGTTAAAGTAAGATGGAGTTGGGGGAGGAGGGGGTATTTTGGCACCATTAAAACATCAGGGCTTATCTCAGTCATTTTCATTTCAGGTTTTGAAAAACTGCAAAAACAACGGCGTGTATGTGGAAGTGGATCTGACTGACCATTATGGTAAGAGGAAAAGCCTAACCACACCGATGCTCAGTGCACACCCCAGACGGTTCAGACTGCAGATTTGATCTGAGCCAAAGAACCTTCAATATCATGTTTAAAATTAAAAGGTCTGGGAGACCAGCCAATCAGTATTAACAGGGCACCCCCTTATGATTAGCCAAGTGTGGGAGGGTTGACCCCAGTGAGGTGTTCGAGCACTGGATGTATTTGACTTTCCTGTGGTCTGTTCTGTTCAGGTTTAACACCGCTGCACTGCGCTGCTCTTGCCCACACCGTCTTAGTTACAGAATCTCAAAAGACTGACATCAATACTGACACGGGAAGGTTTCTCAGACTACGCAAAGACCAAATTCTTGAGGGAATTAACTGCTTATTACAAATGGGAGGAAAGCCTGAGTTGCAGGTGAGAACCAGCAGGAGGCTGTTTACTGCGGCCTTAGGTTTTCATATTCTTTTGCAGTCACAGGTTTCACTGTCTTTCACAGGTACTAAATTCACATCAAACTACCACTACCTGTTTAAAAATTGAGGAAAACACAGAACTTATGTGTTTGCTTCAGACTCATAAACCTAAGGGACAGAACATTCTTCAAGAGGTAACTATCTGTAGCTACTTTTACACAGGCTCTAGCATTCGTACTCACAGAATTGTCTAGGTTGGAAAGGACCTTGAAGATCATCCAGTCCAACCATTAACCCAGCATTGGCAGTTCCCAACTACACCAGATCCCTCAGCTCTATGTCAAACCGACTCTTCAACCCCTCCAGGGATGGGGACTCC
>ML997607.1:5621036-5652820 GCA_010365825.1 Otus sunia
GCAGAAAATCCCCTTTTCAGGGAAAAAGCACTGGACAAGCTCTTATCACACTTGGTCCCATCCCAGCTCTAGGGACTGCTCTACGTGCTAGCATTTAAAGCAGTCCAGTTGTGTGCCAGCATACTGCCCACACCTGTCCCCAATCCAAACCCCTCCTAGCGACAATGCCTTCTCTTCCAACATTTTACAGCACACCAAGCCAGGTCGAGGCAACTCAGAAGCGACATCAGGGGAATTCCTCCTCTGCTGATAAAAGAGTGCTACAGGCCCAAGTATTGCCACTGTATTCAGTTACCTTCAGCAGCTTCTTAGAAGAGCTCATTTTCTCTGGTCCTTTGCACACACATTCAACAACAAAACTACCCAAAAACTGCGTTAGCCAAAAAATAACCAGATTATCCAGTGGGTATCAGCATCTCTGGCTAAGTTTGTGGTAGCAAGCCACAAACATCAAAAAGCAGAAGCTTGAGTGATTAACAGTGAACTAAGTTTCTAAGGTGAGATTCTGCCCTATTGAAATAATGCAGAATCTGCCATAGATTCCAGTATTCTTGTCCAAGATTAAGTAAATATTCAGTTCTTAAAAGCTAGTCCTTTTACCTTTTTTAGGGTCTTTTTTGACTCAGAGCTTGCACCAATGTGCACATACAGAAACCAATAGTATAATAAGAATTCAATTAGAAATACAGACTTAAGCTAAATTGCAAGTAATTTAGGAACCCATCTTCTTAACAGCTATGTTCTATAAGGAGATAATACACAGTAAAAGAAAATTGTTTCAACCCATCTTATTACAGACTGAACTATTAAACACACTACCCTCTCCAACCTTATGGTAAGGGGAAGAATCTCAGCTTCACATGTCAAAACCAGTGCAAGTCCTTGACACAAAACCTGCATCACTCTTAATGCTGGAAACTCACTGTTCTGGTTTCTTCATCTGTGTAGAGTTACAGTTTGCTGGATGCTCCGAGAAGAATGCCCAGTCCCTCGTCACCAGATAACTGCTCTGAACTTTTTCCCCGTGTCATCTTTGGACCTCTTTGACAGAATTCTTAAAGGTATTTTGGGGTAGGAAACTGATTTTGCCTAGGCGGGGTCTTTGTAACTCAACAGCTATCATGTAGCAGCTAGCTCCAGTACCTTCCCTGCGTTACCAGATCACAATTAATCATCAGTTCACATGGAACTGATGGAAGAGATGCCCAGCAACTTCTAACAGACTTTGGAATTCTGCAGAGAATCTCTTTCGCTTGCAAAGTTCCTTACTCATCCAAAACCTAGTAGAAAACAGGGCAATATATGGCATCAGAAGGAACACTGAGCATGTAGATTGAGCTGAATATTTGTTGGTTTATTGCCTTCCAGGGAAATGCTGATAAGGTTTATTATCTGCATCTGATGGTCCACGTGCTGCAAGTGTTGCTGAAGAATAGACAGAGAACAGACAGTAAAAGTCTTCAAATGTATTACAGCTTGAACTGACTGTTGAAAATCTCTCCTCAGTACAGAGAATTAAAGAGTACACAGGAAAACTCTCAAACCAGGTTTCAACAGTATTAGGCATTCAGTGTTGGACACTCCAGGTCTCAATATTCTCACAAAGCTGAGCACTTGTACCTCTCTGTTGAAGTCCATTTGAGTGGCAGATGTTCTACATTCTGAAGCTCTGACAATTTTTTAAAGCAGGTGCCTAGCTTAAAAAAAAACAAACCTTCAATTTTAGCCATTCAGAGTCTAGTCTTGAGGGTACCAGTGCAAGATTGGTCTCTACAGTCCAAACTAAATGTTCAGATGTGCTGAAAATCTCAGGCAGTATGTACTTTTAAACACGAGCTATGGGAACTCAGAATCTGATGGGCTGTATTTGATACTTTCTGCAGTCTAGCTCTGAATTTGTCCAAGGCTGGAGTTGTTACACTTTAAGGCAGTCTTACTAAAAAAAAGAAATCCCTCCAAAATAAAAACATACCCACACACTGTTACTGAGCACATTTTTTCAACTAAAATTGAGCTCTTTATTTATGCAATCAGAATTTGCCACAATAATGGATTGTAGGTGAAGTCTGGGACAGGATTTATTTTGAATCAGTTCCTTTCACTCTGGGTGATTGAACAGAAGAATATACCTTTAAGTATATAACAACACTTGACAAGGATAATTTTTATACTAAGCAATTTTGCAAGTTAGAAGAATAACAAGGAGCTTAAATTTTTCTGTGCTGCCAAATATCTAAGTAATCAGTACAATTCCTGTAAATTAGGTAATTATTGTCAAAAAAACCCCCAACCAAACTTCTCCTCCCAGACTTAGTATCATTTTATTTCAATTTCTGATTGTGAATTAGCTGGTTTCTATGAAACTTCCCTGTTTGCTACATAGGGAGCAATCTACATTTATATAACCTACAGAATGACTGATCCAGCAATCACCTCACACAGGCATCTCCTGTTGAAGTAAATGGGAGATTTTTCACGTGTAACCATTGCAGGATCCAGTATTAAGTACTCAGCATGTTTGGGGAATATTTTTTTAATGAACCCTTTGCATTTTCTTCTTGTAAAAAAAGGTTGTTTTCCTCTTAGTGGATATCCTTAAGTGTTAAGCTCCAAGAGCTATGTTGCACAACATGAATTAGGTTTTACTGAAAAATTACAGTGTTTAAGTTAATTCCACTGGGATCTGGGTAATTCTCTATGTTTCTTATGCCCTGAACAGCTGGATAGTACTCCTCTGGACTTTCTCTAGTCTGAATGAGACATGATATTTCACAAATTTTAAGTATTTTATAAAAAAATTAAAAATTACTTTTTATTCACATGATGAGTTTGATAACACTAAGGAATATTCATCCGCCTCCTTCTATAGGTGTCCCTTGTGTTTTAATCATGTGAAGCCTTTTCTTTTTCNTTTTAATTCCTTTGAAGAGAATTAATGAGGATCTTCTAGGTTACTCAGCTTCCATTCATGTGATTTAAGGGTCAGATCCAACACCTACTAAAATTAAAGACTCCTTATTTTCCCTGAAAACTGACCAAGAAATTCTACATCGCATGCAAACCCAGGAATGAAGGGGGGGGGTGAACAAATAAAGATGTGTATCAATAAGCACTCTCAGTGAAGAAAAATGAATTTGCTTACAGGATATCTTTAAATAAAAAAGTGGATAAAACTATTGCATAAGAACACAATATTAATCAAGTTTTCAGTCACATGGAAACCATCCAGGTGAAAGGACAGGAACCTTAGGCTATCAGTATATATCATTTACTCAATACACTCAGAGCTGAACTAGCTTGTAAAGTATATTCTACAACAGTTATACATTAATTGCATTGACATTAGTAGGTACGTTTTACACTGTTTCATTGTTCCTTCCTGTCAATAAATATATTATTTCATGCAGTACGTAACTTACTGATTTTTGTGTACTAGTATAGCCATACCATACTCACAACAGAAGTGACTACCATGAAAATTAAGCAGACTTCAAAGCTGACAAGTACTTAGGGGTTTAACCCACTACCTTTAGCTAGGAGCTAGGCAACTACTCTTTCAATGAACTATAAAAATAATTCTCAGCTTTTTCTAAGCACTAAAATTTTTGCCTACAACTAACTTATCTCATAGTAGAAAAAAAATAATCCATGGACCTAAGGAGCTTAAGTAATACGAGTGTTTGCTGAAAAAGGTGTAGCTTTTCAGCCGTTCACTGTGGCTAACGGCAACAAACTATTCTATACCAAAAGATCATAAAAGAGGGCTTTGAATAAGAACTATCCATAAAATATCTTATCCATATCAATATCCATATCTTTTCCTTTTTGTGAGCAAAGAGGCATATTAGCATTTAGATAGAGGCTCTGCTTATTCCCTGCTCCTAGCATGATTGCTACTGCAAGTGATACAACAGCTTTTTACAGACAATTGTTCTCAACAGCTGGGCTGAATAAAAAAAACACTTTTTTTAAAAAATTGAGTTCTGGGGAGAGGTTTTCTAGCCCAGTAGAAGCTAACAATTTGGGCAGGGCAGCACTGAAGTTAACTCTGGCCTGTATGTGCAGTACTAGATAGGCCCAGTGATCTTGATGTTTCAGATTAAAGGCTTTTACTTTGCTTCTCAACATGAAAGGAAAACCTCTCCTGGCAGGGCAGCTCCTTAACCTGGGTCCGTTACTATTTCAGGGCTGCCTCAGAGAAAAGGATAGCATTTACTGAATCCTTAGCTTCACTTCTTTCAGCCCCACACACACTCTACAAGTCTGCCCACAGATCTCTTGAGACAGTCCCAGCTCAAATCTGTTCAGTCAGCAGTGGTGACAGGATCTTAGCAGAAGAATTTACAATATTCTGAATTAATTCCATAATTCGGCCACAAAGGTCTTTAAACTGAATCCATACATGTGAACATCAGCCTACTGTTTGGGAAATACTCCTGCGTTCCCATAAAATCCTCTTTCACATCAATTACAGAAATTGGCTTCCATGTTCAGTCCTGGTGCCAACAAGATATCAGGTCACTGCAGTCCAAGGAGCAACCTCTTGACCTCAAGACATGTTCTGTGCTATATTCACAGAGATTGCCCATAGCAGAGGGAGAGGAGTTGCCATTCCGTGCTTGCAGCAGGGCATGGCAGAAGCATCCTCAGGGCAAAACCCATCCAGCACAGAGCAGAGGGTCAGATCTATTCTCAGCTGCAGTGACATCATCAACCTGGCTCAAAACTCCCCAGCCCTGGGCCCTTTTCAAAAACAGCAGCAGCGTAGGGTTCAAGGTGCACAGCTGGACTGTGGCATGTCTGGGACCAAGCACTGCGCTTCTGACACCAAAATACCAGCTGCCAGGCCAGCATTTGTGCTATGACTCCTACAATTAATTCATTCTAAACCAGGTCACATGCACCCTCACAAACTATAGTCGTGTCTGAGCTGTGGCACAGACCATACTCGGAGAAGCTGCTTTCCTTCCTCACCTCCCTCCTCACCCCATGGTACAAACCGAGTGCCATTCACTGGCTGACACAGTTACTTCTGTGCCCTGCTCCTTTGAAGATATACAAGCATTGGCATGCATAATTAAGAACCATGTAAAACCTTTGCCACTGAATTAGCAGCAATTCAGCGAAGATAAAAATAAATAGATCAGATGCAGCGCTTGCAGCAGTTCTCAGGGATGCTCCTGCTCAGGAGAGAGGAAACTCATGAGATACCTGTTGCGGATTTGTAAGGGCTTGAAGGTGGCCCTGGCAAGGATGGAAGCTTTACTTTCCTGGCAGGGAGCTCTGATTGACACTGCACAGATCTGTGATCACTGATAATCACACGGCCACAGTGATACATGAAGTGAACGACACGGAAACTCTGGTCTTCCATGGATGTACAGAATCCTACAGTATTCACGCCAGTTTTGTAGGCTTTCCTCACTAAGTTTTTCCATTCAGTGAAAAGGAGTATTTGAGCCAGAGCACTAAAAGTGAAAGTTCCCCAGAAGACAAGTTACAAGTTACAGCAAGGGGATGGATGAACAAATACATCTGTTAAAATAGCCCGAGGCAAGGGAACAGAAACTCTACCCTAGCCCTTACCTCACTGGGACTTTGGCTAAATCTTAGATCTTTCTCCCACAAAACCAACATCTTAAGGTTCCAGAGGGAAGCAGGACATTGTCACAGATGCTTGGATGCTGCTACTACACAGTCACAAATGCAGTAAGTACCGAGAACAAAAGCCTTCAATGCTAAATCATTGAGCTCTACTGAACAGCTTGTGGTATAGACAGATGGATTCCCACTAGCTTCCAGAAGTTATCAGTAACACAGCTACTTCGTATAGCCCTCTGTGAAAAACACAGTACAGACATTGCCACCTAGCAGCTCACCTGAATCTATGAAACACACACAAAATCCATGGCAGAGGTGACATGGTGTTGCAAAAGATGAAAAAATTAGGGAAGATACTTTATGGATTAACAAGAAACTGCATGGCAGGCACGTGGGAGCTCTTCTAGGTGTTAGATAAATTGAAAAAGTAGAAACACCACAAGAATGAGAGCAGAGAGATTCTGGCCCAGATTTTCATCAGCATAAAATGTTGCAGGCAACAAGAGAGCCTGTTACAGACCATTAACTCTGGAAGGTGTCTTAAGCAAACAGCTCAGCAAATAGCTCCTCTGGGAGCTACTTTCAGTAGCTAGTGATGGCAGAAATGCTCCAAGCATTCTTCTTTCCTGCTACTTATGCCAAATGGAACAGGACCCAAATTCTTTTTGGCAAAAGGGTAACCCAATCTGGAGAGGTCCAACTGCTTTCTGACCCTGTCACACCAGCCTGGTACCACACCAAGACTGACCACAGCAGAAAATCCACCTCCTGTTTTGTGTTTATCCTCCAAAATGTGTTCTTGAAATAGTGCTTTGCTGCGTATCCACAATTACTGCATCAAAGACTCCCTAAGGCTGCTGGATTTTGTTTAAACAAGCTATCATCTCCCAGATCCCAAAAACTTAGCTGAGAAGAGTATGAACTGTTGCGTGCTAAAACAGATAACGTTAAACAGAAAACAATGCCGTGACTGTAAATAAAACACATACAAGAAAATAAACTACATTAAGAAATTAATTTTAACACAGAAACCAAAAGAATTCAAACTTTTAGATGAGGAACCGAGAAGAGTCAGGGAGAGGCTGGGCACCTAAGAAAACCCTCCACAGCCCTTTTAAGAATACGGATCAAGAGCTGCCATTGAAGAAGAAACATTGACATTTCCTCTACACCACTCTGCATCCCGTTTCCCATAACTCCACATCTCCCCACGTGATGACAACCAGGCTGAATTGCAAGCAGAGCTGGAGGAGCCAAGTTTCTGAGCCAAGCAAGAGGGAGAGGCTGAGCTCTTGGCTGATTCAGATTCCTTTAGAACAGTCTCACCCATCAAGTTTTATTTTTCCTGCTTTCTTTGTGGCTAGAGAAACTTGGAAACATAACGATTCAATTTAAAACAAGACATGTTTCTGCAGCTGTGCTCAACAGGACAGATGAAATAAATTTAGAGAAGGGAGCCCCACTAACTGAAAAACTGAGTATCTCAAGCACTTTGACAAGGGATCATGGTGGGGACAGGCAAAAAAAAAATAAATAAAAGGACAGGACACTGGCTCCCACTCAACCTGGACAGCAGAGTTCTCTCTCAGTACTCTCAAGCTGTAGCAATCACTGTGACCCAGACTGCCCCAGCCACATACAGACCTAAGCCCTGAGCTGCAGTTTAATGTTGCTGCACATTTCATTGGTCTGTTTACCCAGAAGTTTCACTTGTCCTGAGGATAAGAATGTTATGCAGCTTCGCATCCAGAGCATGCAGCATCAGCCCTAAAATAGTCTAAGTGGGCTGGAGTTTCAGGCATCCCTGCTTGCCCTAGCTCGATCCATGAGGAGCTGGTCACACAGCAGCCGTGTCCCCAAGTACCACACCATCATCTTCCTGTCTTTTTCCCCATCCCTCATTCCATGTGGTTTCAAGGAGAAGCAAGGAGTTTAAACTGAGGTTATCAGGAAATGTTTTTTTCTAAAGAAAGATGGGGAGGAGAAGGAGGTTCTTGTCGAGCTTCCTGCAATGCCCAGGAAACAATACTCATTCTTTCTTCCCTGGGTTTCCAGGATACAATTCTTGATTTATAAATCGGCTTTGAAGCCACTTCACCTTTACTTCAGCGACAGAGCTTAGGGGTGCCCTTGGTTTAGCAGCAAGAGTTTAGGCTCCAGTGGCTAAATCATCACTTCTCAGGTAGAAAAACCAAGATGATGTTAACCAGTTGATATCAGGAAGGCCCCAGGCACTGCTCTGCTCCATGCTTGGCCATACTTCACTGCTACACCCATGAAAAGCCTGTCTGGGTAGGTCCCAGCTCTTAATTATCTCTATCTGTTATTGCTATCTATCATCACCAGCTAAATAAGTTTACAGAAGTCTCATTTTTTTTTCAAACATAACAAGATCTCCAAACACAAATGCTGAAATGCGTGTGGTGTGATAAATACATGCAGAAATCATAACACCATTACCTCAGTAACCAGGGGGTTATTGTGTAACCCAGAATAAATACTCACTTCAGACCTAAAAGAACGCATGCAGCATGAATTAACACAAAAATCTAGTGGCAGATTTTAAATATTAAGGCTGGCTGGGTTTTGCTTTGTTTTAAATAAAATCCTCTGGATCCCTTCACTCCTGATGAGTAACCAGTCTTTGAATCCTTCACAATTACATCTAGAAAGGTATTCACAGCTAATTGGTTGCTAGCGGCACAGAAACACACAACAACCTGCCTTCAAAGGTCTACACAAAAGCCAAAAAAAAAATTAAAAAAGAGATTTCCATCCTCACAAACCCTGAAACTTCATAAAGCATTTTAGAGCCCACAAAGCACAGCCCCCTTTCTGCTCCTTCCATAAAGTTTCTTTAGAGAGGAGGACTAAAAGGTATGTTTACACCTCCACTCAGGCTCTGACGAAATCACACTCCAATTGAGCAAGAAACATCTGCCTGCTAGAAAGACTCTAGGAAATACCCGTGAACAGAAATTCATCTGCTGGGATTTTTAGTTGGACACTTTCTGATTTCATTTTCTAATGTTTCCAGGTGTTCATGTTTTGACTTCTAGCGAACACGACCTTTCCATTTCACTGGAATCATTACTCACGCACAAAGGCAATCTCTTTTCTGATATAAAAAAAAGATAAGCTTCTGCAGAACCCAGCAGTTCTTCAATTTCCCAGCCAAATAGAGTGTTTGCTAAGGTGAAGCACGTACACTATTAAAGTCCACCTTGATGACATTTATGTATGTAATAGAGGTCATTTTAATACTGCATTTTTATTTTCTATGTTCACAGCAGGCTATTTCTAACAAAATCCTAGCCTATTATAAAACAAAAACCTCAGCTACATTCTCTTACAGATTAAATAAAACTTTGGGGTTTAATTCCCTGAGGAAGTCACGCGCCGCTCTATTCCCCATGTTACCTTCTCTCCCAAAATAAGAGCTCGGCTGCAGAGATGGTAATTTATATCCTCAGAGGTTTTAATCCAGCTAGCTAGCACACATTGCTATTGCAAGAATACAACTACAAACTCAAAGCAAAAAAACCAAGCAACTTCCAGTTTCTGCATTGTCCCAGGGACTTGAAAAAAAAAAAAATCTGAGGTCTCTGGCCTATATCCTCATTTGTTTAAATTTAAATTATGATTCAGCTGGCTTTTCAGGATTTTCCCAGAATAACTAGTCTTCAGTTTTTTTGTTTTCCAACACACCAAGTCCCAAGTGCCAGAAACCTCATGATCATTTGATTCCCCAAAAAGAACAAGCTAGAAGAGCAGTAAACAGTGAAGAATAAAGAGAAATAAATCAGAGAAGGCATGGAAAAAGGAAGGAAAAGAAGAGGAGAACCTTCCATGTGTTGGATCACTTTCACCACTCCAATTTAATGAGTGGCATTTGTTCTTCTGAAGATGACAAATAACCCTACAAAGGTCCAGGTTGTGCTGTCTATGCCGGTATTTTATGTGGAGAAAGATTCCTTTCTCTTTTGCAGGGATTAAGTTCATCGCAGACAAAAAAAACAACACACCAGAAAACACAAACACCAAACAAAAACCCAACACACACCCAACACCACCACCACACAAAACAAAGAAAACCCAAAGCACAGGAAAATAAATACACGTTGTGTGTTGCAACTCCTCGTTCTTCCAACAGGAAGCCCGTCTGCAGGAACTAGTTGTAAATCTGATTTTTTTTTTTCTCTCCTCAGATTGGGGGCATGAAATGAACTTCACCCTTATCTCCCAGTTCAGCCAACTGTGAAACTGAAAGGGAGCCCAATGAATACTCCGGATTTGTCATGATGTCCTCACCCTGGAGCAAGGTGGAAGGGTTCAAGGCAAGTTACAGGTTTTGGAGTAACAAGTCCTCTGTGGCCATCATCACTGAAAAACATCAAAATTCCCTTGGCTTTGTGCCAGCTGTCACAGCCCAGCCTTTCACTGGAAGTCTTTAAAACTATTTCAGCATTTGCATAAGCATCTCTTCAGAAAACCCATATAATTGTAAATCAAGCATTATCTAGAGGTAACTGGCCTCCTTTAGTGGAGTCAAAGGCTACTGTCAACATTATCTGCAGAATAAAGTTTATGTGGAAAAAAATAACAACGTGGTATAACTAAGGAGTAGGTTGGTCAAATATTTGCAGAAGAACGTACACCACCTGTGGCTGCGTTGAGACAGCCTTCCCTTTGTTTAGAAAGCTTTATTCAATTTTACAGAGAAATAAGACCAACGCTTTGTTTGACTGCCTTACTAACCATGGGTCTTACAAACATTGGCACCTACTTTTTCAGATACCGTGTAATTAAATAACAAATAATACTCAAACCCCCAATGCCCAGGAAGAAAAATAGCTCACAAAAACATGCAGTTTGTAGACTGAAAACACCAGTGATTAAGTTTAGTGAGGGGGGAAAAAAAAAAGAGTTGCACTGCTAACCAAAATAATTACAGGAGTTAAAAATCTTGTAGAAGCATCCCTGATGCACATACAAGTTCCATACCAGAGAAGAGCAGCAGGAGACTGCTCTGCTCTCTTCAGGAGCTATTGGAGAAGATGTGAAAACTCCAATTTCTGTGTCAGTAATATGGTGCTTTTAGAGGCTAATAGCCTGGTCAGTTTTCCATCTTCTTTAAAAATTAAATAGAAAAACTGTAGTTCGTTGTTCTTGGCCTCCCCCTCTTTTTTCCTGTCCTTTTGCTGGATTGGAAAGTTAAGATAGGGAATGACTAAAGGGTGACCATGTCAGCCAGGCCTCTGAGAATGACTCAGGCACTAATTCTTGGTCTTGATTACAATCACAAAACATTTTACGGGGATATTAAACTCCAATCCCTGCCAGGAAAATGACAGCTCGATACACACAGCAACCTCATGTATCAGTTCTCTAGAAAAAGGAAATTGTCTATCTGCTCATAACAGCGAGCAGTCACTAACCTAAGGCTCAGCAGGGAAAATGTTATCACAAGCTATTTCCTCACTCTAGACCCATCACCGCCGGACACTGGTTTGCGTAGCAAATAGCAGTTGGATCTATGACTATAAAATACTTCCTATATGAAGGAAAACTACTCACTTCCTCTCTTATTCTCTGCCTGTGAAACTCTAATGCCTCAGGGAATCTTTGGGGTCATTTCCACAATGCTATACATGCTGCATTCCCAGAGGCTGAACTCTGTCAGATCCAGGACTGGGAGGCTTGCCCAACCTAATCTTCCCTGGGAAAAAAAAATTAAAAAAAAAATAATATTCCAGCACCAGATCTTCTAGACTTACAGTGGAATCCAGAGCCTCGTAGCGGCTGGTTGAAATAGAGATGCTTTGCTGGAGGGAAGGAGCTGAACACAACCATCACACTACTCACGACTTTCTCTAGACTATGACATGAGCAGCTGCACAGAGCAACTGGCCCAGGCAGACATTCACCCAGGGTCTCCCTTTGCTTCTCCTCCCTCCGCTCACAGATACCGACTGGCAGCAAGGCACTAGTTTAGGAGGCAAGAGATGTGGATTGAAACCTCTCTGGGAAAGAAAGGAATTAAAGATACATTTCTGTGCAAGCATTCCAGCTCCAGGGATGCTGGCTGGCAGATGGCTTGGGCTTTATCTATGATTTTTAAAAAAAAAAAAAAAAAGGAAAGAGAGAGACTACAAAGAAGAAATGGCTACCCTTAATTTGGCAATTACCAGAATTTACTAGGTGTGCTCTGAGACTAGGCTCCAAAGCAAAGCCCTGCAGGGGACAGGAGAATAGGCAGAATCACAGCTAGTTCCTGCATTCCAATCTCTTTTAGGCAGGACCTATGCACAGGATTTCTCCTGTGGGGGCAATTCCAGGCATGCTCAGAGATTTCTATGCTTGGGGAATGCAAACTCAAACAAGGAGGTGAGTTTAGGTACTGGCAGCATTAGGCAGCCACGGATGGGAATGGTTTGGGTTGTTATTTAGAGCGCAGGCAATTTGGATCTAAGTAAATCCTACTTTAGGAATCCAACTGCTTTAGTGGATACCGTGTTGCACATTCCCCTATAAATCACCACCTTTGGCTGGGGACTCCAGACATTAAAAAAAATGTAGACCAACTAACACTTCACTGTGAGACCAGAGATTTGCCAAAGGGGCACCAACAACTTTTGGCAACCTGCATAGTGCCAATTAAGATGCAGTCCTAACTTCTACAAAAAGATAGATATGTCCTGTCTCAATGTCCCTCTTGCTTCCCATTTTTTTCCAGGCTGACTAGCCAGTGGAACAACAACTGCCATTCAAAATATACCCTGAAACCACCCATTTTTGTGTCCCTAGAAAGTCCGTCCAACTGCAGCTCTTCGTGCTAGTAGTTAAATGAAAGATCTTAAAGAAATGCATGTGCCTTTCCCATTGCTATCCTCTGTTCATACCATCCGTGGCAATGGGAAACATCATCCAGAAACGCTCTTGGATCTTTGATTATATATTTCACAAGAAATCAGAAGTCTCTGCTAGATATAGGACACCTCCTTCATGACACAAGCAGGTAGGGGCTGGGATAGCTGCCTTTTATTACAAGGGCAAAGGTTTCAGACACGCCTCATGCCCATCAATGCAAGATGTGACATTAAGTCTCTACCTACAGCTCATTAAGATTGAAAAATCTGCTTCTTCTTGCCCACACCGAACAGAGCACAAGGCCTTTTCCACCAAACAGAAGGAGAAGGAACTGCGATGGCTCCATCCCTTGAGCCTTTAAACATCCCCCCCCCCAAAAAAAAAAAAAAACTGGGAAAAGCAGAAAGCGTTGAAAAACAGGTCCCTGAACTGCATTGTAGGATCTGCCACAGATCTTGAAAAACAGAAGGGACAAAACAGCCATAAATAATTATATTTTCTATAGTAAACACCGAGAAGCACTAATTGCCCAGCAGCTTTTTGGTTTACGCTCATCATAAACTAGGCAGCTTCTCCCAGAAATAAAGCCCAGGATATCCCATCTTATGATCCCTTATGGTAAATGAGGGTTCACAGAGTTTAAAAAAAAAAAATCACAGCTACTATAGGGACCCTGATAAATTCAGATTACAAACCCCAGTAGCACCTTGTCTAGAGTTATAAATAACCTGTGCTGTGCTGGTGATATCGAATATGTCAATTCTTTATATTGGACAGAGTGCAGCTTGTGTTATATGACCTGTGGGGGACTACAATAAGCTCAAATAACTGCCATGAATATTTTACACCAATGTATTAGCATGTTTTAAGTTTCACTGACCATTAAATATTCAGTGGCTGAAAGGAAAGCTCTCCTTATGTGTGTCTGTTGCTCGCCCACATTTGGCAATTCAAGCTCCTCAGTGCAGTAGATAAATGGCCCTCTTTCTATTTATTTTCTGTGTTTTTTCAAGCTTGCCTTCTGACAAAGGCGAACTACAACTTCAAAACTATGAGGACTGTCAAAGTGGAATTTACTGCCAAAGAAGAGAAGAGAAGATGCCAATTTGTCCAGCAGGTATTTGCAGATAATTTACAGATTATTAACCTCTTTAGAATGCTTCTCAGTCACTTACCGCTCAATAAAAATGCAGTCAGACTTTAATTTTGCTGAATGCTACAGGAGCTCTTTGATTATCAGTTGGGCTTGCTGAGATTCATATTGTAAAAGGTAAGTAAGCATAAATAAGTATAGAGCAGTAAGTTTTATTGTAATAAGATTTGCATATCAGAAAACTTCCTTTCTGTACCACATAGTAAAGACAATACTGAAATGGGGGAACATTTTTAAAGTAGGATTCATTTAACTGATTTAGGTGTTATGACATAACTAAACTACAAGATTTAAACTGGAAAGACACTAACTCATCCATCTCCCTAACACAGCTGCATTATATAAGAAAAACTGATGAGCATTTTCTTTGTCATTCAAAGGCTTTTTTTGCCCCGAAGGAAGCATCGCACCAGTCCCGTGTCCCCCAGGGACTTTTCGTTCAGAAGGAGCTACACTGACACCACACAGCTGCTTGACGTGCCCAGTGGATTTCTTTAATCCCACGTCTGGCCAAAAAGCGTGTCTCCCATGCGGCTCAGAGGCAGCGCAGCCCGCCGAAGGGCAAGAGACGTGTGTCTGCCTGGGGAGAGGTCAGGTGTTTCAGGTACACGAGCAGCCCTGCAGAAGCTGTTCAGTGTGAACACACATCAGCATTGCCTCACCTTTTGTTCTTCATTCTCTCTGCCTCACTTGCTCTGCCCCATGCAGTCTCTTTAGCACTGACAGCCTTCAGTCCTGCACCTCATTTCCAACTACACAGACCCACAGGGAGGGGGACAGGGACACCACATCTACCCATGTTCCAAGTTTCTTCAGGGCTACATCAATCCTCCCCCTTCACTGGAAGGTATATAGGAAGATATTAGGAAGTATTTCTTTCCAGAAGGGGTTGTTGGGCGTTGGAATGGGCTGCCCAGGGAGGTGGTGGAGTCCCCATCCCTGGAGGGGTTGAAGAGTCGGGTTGACATAGAGCTGAGGGACCTGGTGTAGTTGGAAACTGCCAATGCTGGGTTAATGGTTGGACTGGATGATCTTCAAGGTCCTTTCCAACCTAGNATATGCAGGAGACCTCAGCTTCCTAAACAAAACCCTCTTTTTTATTCCAGCCCCGTGACGCTCACTGCACGTGCCCTCCAGGTTACTGGAGGTCCGTAGGTGATGGAAGACACTGTGTCAGACAAGCATATGATATTTGCCGAGATCCAGCCTCCCGAAATCAGGAGGGACAGTGTTTAACCAAGAAAGGATGGGTTCATTATTGCTCGGAGAAGGTATTTCAATTTTTGCATTAGTTAAATCCAAAGACCATGAAGAAACTACCCTAAAAGCAAAACTCCCAAGATCTTCCTTCAGAAAACACAGACAACATAACAACCAGGTGCTATCAGCATTTTCAGAGGGGGTCACACCTCCTCTTCAACCTGAAATAGGAAGTCCAGATTGCCCTCCTTACTTAAAGATCACCTGGACATTACTTGTACTGTTATTTTATTCCTTTTTTTCCCCTCCTGCAGGTTTGTACTGTCCCCAGAGATTATCAAGGCTATGACAAGGTTCTTGGCCTCTGCATTTGTCAACCTGACAGTCTGGAGAGCGTGTGTAATTCTCAATGTAGAAGGCAACAAAGAGACACTCTGCAGGTCACCTGTACAGAGAAAAACGCCCAGCTCTTATTCACTTACAGAAATGGGAGCAAGGTAAAAGCTGTGGGTAGTTTCATGATCTACTAAAGAACAACTTCTTTCATTTTTTTTTTCTCTTAGAAAATTATAGAAAGCAACAAACAAAATCCCCCAACACTATTATATGCATAGTGTATTATTGTACCTGGTCTTATATTGCAACTGTGTGAAAAATTCATGTCAAAAAATGTCTGAACTCATTTTCTATTAGACTGCTGTTTTCTTAGAAGAATTAAGAACAGTTCTACTAAGACCATATTTCTCTTTAAAAGACGTCTGCACCTCAGAACAAAGCACACATACCCATCCAACATACATCGTGAAAATGAGTGGTAAGGGAAAGAATAACCAGAGCTTTATTATTGTCTGGGTATTAAATGCCTTTTATACACAACAAGCCTTTCCATGATATTTATAAACACAAACAATAAGAAAGCTTGATGCTCATATCCTGATAGCACGCAGCAATACAAATTCACCACTCCATGCAGAATTCATCCCACTCAGTCCCAGAACAGCTGAAATCCGTGTATTTCCAATATTACAGGAAAAGACAAATATTCAGAGATTTCCTCCCATTCCCTAAATTATAATAAAGGGAGATGAAGAATATCTTCACCTCTCAAAGGCCTCTCTACACCACGCCAGAAGCACTACTTACACAACCAGATGAAAATTTAGTAATAACAGGAGGATAGAATCACCTGCCCATGGTACCTCTGCACAGTTTCATTTACTTCAGTCAAATTAAACCAGTTGCTGCTTAAAGAACAGGTATTGCAACACTAAACAAACTCTAAAGGCTTTGAGTAAGGCCTGAGCATTATTTTAAAGCACTGCCCTAGAGTAAGAGGAATGTACTAAGAAGTACACCATTTCATTTTAGATTTTTTAAGTCTTACTTGGGGTCTGTAAACTAGAAGGAAAAGCAAAGTCTAATACATGGAAAACTAGAACTGACCAATACTTTTTATACCACTTCAGGGAAAGGATTTTTAGGAGTGTACAATCCTGACCCACAACTATTTCACAACTTCATGATGCTAAATGAGGCTTCCTCACATCACAGAAACAGGCATTCTTCAGGAACAACTCCAGGTCAGTTCTCCTGTAAAGCTCCAAAGCATGCACTCAATACAATTTCTCTAAGATTTAGCTGTGCTTTATCATAACAACCATCTCCAGTGCTAACTTAAATAGGAAATAACAACAGTTAAACCAAACAGACTTCACCATCTTCAAACTCCTAGAAAAGCAGTTCACAATAAGCATGGAAAAGTCAAACAAAAAAACCCTTACCTTTACTTTACACTGCAAATCAGAACCTCCACAGCCCCACCACGCTGCTCAGCAAACAGCTTCCCTCTGGCCCCCTCCCTGCCTTTACCCTGGGGGTAATGAGGGACAACTGTGGAGGTAATGAGGGACAACTGTGGGGGGTAATGAGGGACAACTGTGGGGGGGACTGTTGAACGTCTCCACCTGTGTGTGCACATGCCCTGGCACTCAGCCCCCTGACACTGCTACCACCCATGGGTCTGCAGGGTGGACAGAGCCTGGGAGCAACTACCTGAGCTTCTCTCATCTCCTGCCATGTCTCCTGGTGGTTCGGTAGTCCTGATCCACAGTTCAGTTCTGTTCTTCAGTTCTCACCTACACCACCCTCTCCTTAGCTTTGGGCATGTCTGATCACTTCCTTATCACTCCTTCCACTTGCATTTTTCTTGGAGAGCAGGACTTGAGACCCTCTTTAATGTCTGCAGAGATATCCTCAAATGTTTAGGCAAGCCAAAACTGACTAAACATAAAGGGACAGATCCCCTAAAAAGGTTGGTGATTTTACAAGAAGTGCTGCTGCTGCTTTACCAGATGCACCTCAGCAGAAGCGTTGCAAAAAGACAAGAAAATGCGGTGCACAATTATCCAAACTCAGGAAAATATCCGTGGCACGTTTGCACACTGTCGTGACAGTAAACCTTATTCTGGAAACCAAATTTGCACGTATAAAGCTTTGTCATAAAAGTGAAAAGGAAATGCTCTATCCCAAAGTTGTTCTGTAGACAGAAAATGATCAGTAATGATCCAAACCTAACAAGTTCTGTGCTTTTACAGTTAAGTCTGGCCATGAAGAACACGGGGTACAAAGCCTGAGACCTTCAAACTCCACATCGAAAATCACATTTACTGGCATCTTAAATCCTACCACGTGCATTAATGTTAATGTTACTGTCATGTTCATTGTCTCCAAGGAGCACTACCCAGTTTATGATGTGTAAGTACAAATGCTGAACAGAGAAGAACTTTGCTAATGCACTTTTCCTTAAGCTATAAAGAACAAGGCCCAAGTATTCACTTTTTTCAACACAGAATTAAGGGAAAATGTAACTAGGAAGAATAGAAATCACATTATTAAACATACTGCAATGTCTTTTTAACAGAGAAGACGTTGTGGCATGGTACAAAACAGCATGTAAGTCATTAAGAGAATAACATTCACTTATTAAAATAAGCAAAATGAAATATATACATACTGTTTCTGATGTCTTGCTGATGCTGCTTCTGGCCTGTGTTCACACTCTTTGCAACTTCACTTCTCACTGACTTATGCTGTACAGTCCCTCTAGCTGACCTAAAGTTCTCTTCCCTTTTTTGTATTTAATGAGTTTTAGAACCTTATTGGAGCTAAGGTTTAGGTTTTGGTAAACTAACCCAAATGGAAACAAGTAGTTCCTACTTCACTGAAAGTCTTAGGAGCTCTGACTTTGTGGCTTTTGTTTGGGTGGTTTGGGGGGTTTCTTCTCTTCTCTATCTTGATTTCATTTCTGCCATTTATAGAGTTTCAAAGATACAAAGAACACCAGGGACACATAATCAGTAACAAAACCTGCATGTGGTTTCCAGGTGCTCCATGTTGACATCTGTGGTGATTAAACACCTATAAGGGGTCCCAGTGACTACTTCTTCACTGCTAAATAAATATCCACACTGCTTAGGGTTAATTGTTGCTACTTCACATCTGGTTTGGGGACAACTAGTTGGAGGAGCCCAAAACAAAGCAAGGGGTGACTGGGGTGAATAAACAGTGGAACTGTGTGGACAGTTAGAGGTTCAGTGCCTAAACTCACACTGATCCTCAGTTATTTGATGGTATGGATGAGCCTCGAGTGATGGCTATGCCTTGGTAAATGTCTGCTGTCATTATGAGCCCACACCAAAAAAACAGGTAGCCACAAGAATTGACTTTTGTACTTTTGCTCCTAGAAACAACCTGTACAATACAAATGCTGAGTTTGACTGGGGAGACTTTCGAAGCCTCAAAGAAGAAATAAGAGAGGCCTCCCAAGAATTCCTCTTCTTCCTTTTCCAGTTCCAGAACGCTGGTACCTACGTGCTACGGCTAAGTAGCAATCAACACAAAAAAATGGTTTGTATCAAGGAACCCTGTATTTGCATTTACAATGTCCCTCTTAGCAAAGCATTTCCTGCTCCACACGAATGTTTGGGAACACGGGAAATTTTAAAAATGAATAGTGAGCGTTTTTTCATTTTTGTACGTCATACTGTACAGGTGAGTACAGCAATAAATGTGAGTTTGCTCGCATGTGTGCTACCTACACGAGTGCAAAATGGGGCATCTGCTGCAAGGTTTTGACTCGGTAGATAACACTTCATATTTAAATCAGCATGCATATTCAAATCAGATGCAAGTTGCACCAGGGAAGGTTTAGACTGGCTATTAGGAAGGATTTCTTTGCAGAAGGGGTTGTTGGGTGTTGGAATGGGCTGCCCAGGGAGGTGGTGGAGTCCCCATCCCTGGAGGGGTTGAAGAGTCGGGTTGACCCAGCGCTGAGGGATCTGGTGTAGTTGGGAACTGCCAATGCTGGGTTAATGGTTGGACTGGATGATCTTCAAGGTCCTTTCCAACCTAGATGATTCTGTGATTCTGTGACTGGCCTTTCTGTTTATGCTCGTTTTATGAAGTACATTAGGGTGATGCCACTTGGAGGACAGTGTTATGAAGAGGGGCCATTCTTCCCCACAACACCCAGATATGTTGTACAGGTGGGCATCGCAAAAAAACAAGACCTCCTACTGAAACCTGACTGGACAGCCATTATTGGAGTAATCACAGGACTTCTCATATTGCTTATTGCCTCTGTGGCATTGACAGTGAGTAATAGTTACGCAAAATTTTTTTTTAGAGGATATTATAAGGTTTTGTGCAATGAACCCACAAGCTGTCTGTTCCCTTAAGCATCACCTATAAAGTTGAAAATCAGAATATATGGGGATTCTAAAGGATTTCCTGCTGGGAAATCTGCATGTGAGCAATCCTGCATGTGAGTAAGACTGGCAAAGCCTCAGCTTCAGCAAGGATGTGATGAGGGAATGACCCTGGAAGAATAAGGAAGGACCCAGGAAGTTAAACAACTTCTGGGTGTTGGTCTGGGCAGAGAAGAAGTTTGTAGAATGTCGATGTGGCAGTTCTCATCCAACCAGAGAGAGCTCAAGGAGCATGTGCAAAGCTCATTGTCCAATCAGAGAGAATTGTACCATGTGATTGTATCCTGTGATTTTTCACCTGCATTATAAAAGGCTTGTGCCACCATAATAAAATTGGCATTGCTTAATCACAATGATAGCCTGCACTGTGCATATCTCCCGCAGGAATAAATTGTAACTCAACCTCTGCTTTGTATATGGGGTAAAATTCATCCTCATGAATTGATCCAGCAGCACCAAAGCCCTGTTATATTTACCTGTTACAGAGGCCACTTAGAGACACTCAAGGTGTAGGCGAATTTCATTCCTATTTTCTGATTCATTAGATCAAACCATAACAAAATCCTTCACAACTCGCATCTCTTCAGGAAGGAATGAGATCATCAATGAGAGAATTATTTTTTCTTTAATGTCTGACCAAGCCTGCCTCAAAATAAAGATGACATAGATGTGTCCTAGAAAGCTATTATAAAGAGCGTCAGTCGTGAACATGTTTCTCCAGTGGTCATTCATGTGACGTTCAGTTCTGTACCCCTTATTCAGACAAAAGTCCCAGTGACCACAACATACCTGGGATCAGATGTGCTGTCTCACAATTAAAAACCACAATGGTCCTTCGGACTGTTCATCACCCAAACAGCCACTCCTTTATGTTTCCAGCATATTATGAAATCAACAGGCTGCTTCTGCAACCAGACTACTGAGGTAATGATAGAAAATGTGATTTATTCATCCAGCAGATCCAAACAACAGATAACTATACTTCCTTTCCCTTGGTTTCAGACTTCTTTAGAACAGATTAATGATGTTCTTAGAAAACAGACTTTCAGGGTCTTTGCCTAACAGGTGATGATGCATCCTGCTTGTTGAGCGAATAAAAGTGTGAATCACTTCAATAGAACATGTCAAAATAAGAAAAGGAACTTACTTGTTTAATGTTGTTGTGGTTTGCAGCTTCTTTGTCGGGGACTTAGCTGGGTGCAGAAAGGCACTACCTGCCCTCCATTTCGACGGCAGCAGTTGAAGTATAATCTGGACAGCTATTCCTCCAACATATCAAGACTCTTTTCCATTAAAAAATGTCACCCCTCGCTGCAGAACAAAGGTAGGAGGGATGATGACTCTTGCAGCACTGCTGGAACAGGTCAGATAACAAAAAGGCTTTACAACAGTGAGTGTTGCTTGTGTAGTGGTTACTTGCACATAATGGAGTCAGAATTCTATGTGCAGCAATACGCAGTGGCCACTAAAGTCAGTGATTTACATCCATTCTTTGTTCAAAATAAGTCTTAAATGAAAAAAAAAACCAAACTAATAAATGAATATTCATGTTTCAGCCTGCTTCCTGAAGAGGGGTGATGTTTGGGAGCCTGAAGAACAGATAGATCTTGAGTCATTTAATACCAATGTTTTCTTTGAACTTCTGCTGAGACAGTCACTAGCCGTCACAACCAAACTGGGTCATTTCAAAGAAGAGGTAACTTGTGTTCTGGGGCTACTCATATTGACGTAGGAAGAGCCTAAAACATGTAACTTTGTCTGTTACCACTGTTCCATCAGCCTTTGGCTATTACGTACAAGTTTTATTTCAACTTTCATCTTTTTAGAACATGAAGCACAAATATGTACCCATATTCTTAAGAATGTTGTTTATACCACGTAATAGAGTGGAAAGAGGCAGAACATTTTGGTTTTCTTAGGGTTCTACACTGAACTGATACCATTTTGGGAACGTGACTTCATCTTCCAGCTACAATTTTTCACCTGTAAAATGAAAATAATACGGATTTCCTAGTCAAATACTTGAGAGCT
This sequence comes from Otus sunia, assembly GCA_010365825.1. Lineage (NCBI taxonomy): Eukaryota > Metazoa > Chordata > Aves > Strigiformes > Strigidae > Otus > Otus sunia. The sequence continues at coordinate 5,642,658 of ML997607.1, forward strand.
GCAGATTAACTTGAGGACAAATATAAATGAATAAATGAATACACAGTAACACAGATATAGAGCCTCATTCTGTTATTTGAATTTTATAATAATCTCTCCATTGAAATCAGTGGGATAGCATTTCATAGCCCTAATGATGAATCCACCTGTAATACTCATCTCACTTCATTTGTGGTTTAAAGGACAGTAGAGGGAGCTGGCATTACAGCATGCAATTAACAGACGAGTAGTGTGGGGAAATCGTACCCTAACCCGAGGCAAGCTAGCATTAATGTGTTTTGTACTGAAAACTCAGACACCAGCGTGTGTTTTAATTACACAAAGAGGTCTCTATTTTGAAGAGAGACCTCACCATTTCCAAATCTTCTCTTAGAATCCTAATATAATCTATATAAACTCTTTTTTTCTTTTTTCTTTTTTTCTTTTAGGTAAAAACTACATATCACAAGCTTACAAGTGAAATATCTTCATTGAAAAACCTTTGGATAAAGACACTGAGTATCCCAGAAGAGATGGAGGCTTATGAGAGCACAATAACAGAGGCTTACCTAAAAGCAAAACAGCAGGTAAAGCTCAGTTCAGCAACATTGACACACGGAACAACAAATTAAATTCTCAGTACTCTCTTTTCATAATTTTAGGCATGGTCATGTAAAACCTCACTTTTGGAACTGTAGATATTTCATAGGCTGCAAAGCAATTAACATTTTAATGTCTGTGAACAACAGGCTACACTGGGCCTTTCCAGCATCTAAAGTAGCTGCTGCTTCTTTGTGCTGACACAGAAATGTATCTGAAAGTTTACTAAATTTTTTTCTTTTCTTGATCTGATACCTCCATGCATCCTCTATCTTCTGGGAGCTCTCATCTCTCTGCTTCACTAACAGAAGTTTCAGCTTCGAAAACAACATACACTCATCTGCTTGAGCATGTGTTGCAACTTGTTTTTCCAAATCAGAACTGTACTTGTTTATATTGTTACAAAAGTTCTAAGAATGAAATGATTTCATGTCTGGAAAACAGAAGTATACTCATTGTCTCACTCGGAAAAATGTGTATGCTACATAGTAAGGAGTTGCAAAAGCTAATTTTTTCTTAAGGACTAATTACATCACTTGTTAAAAGGATACCCTAAGTTATTGTCTTGCTCAGATCTGGGTACATACTAGATAATTATAATTCAGCCTATTAAAGTTGTCAGCATATGTATGCTCAGATTCAAATGAACACATCAACATAATTTTAAATTTCTAATCTTTGCCATTTGAATAAAGGGCAGAAAAACTGCAGTCTCTGTTTACATTTGGATTTTAAAAAAAAAAAAAAGCTGTTTGGATCTTTTATTCCACCTAGGCAGAAGAAGAAATGCAGCAAAGGAAACAGTTGGCTGCTGAGTATGAGGAAAGTGTGAACAAACAGCTGCACTTATTACAGCATGATCTGAAATGTCAGGAAGAGCATTGTGTCATGTTCAATTCTGTCTTGCGAGAGGCGGTGAGAGTGGCAGAGATGCTGACAAGTAAGGTGGCTTGTAAAGGAAACCAAACAATGCTGCCCCAGCCAGACTGTACAAGGTAATAAACACACTGAAAAATTCTGCTGCAACTTCCTTTTTGCTAGCTAGAAAGCACTTGTGGCAAGTAATTATGTTGCCTTGTGGTTGGCAATGCATATATCTGGAAGCTGAAAACTGATTCTTGATCCAGAAGATCAGATGATGCAGATTGCAATTTGCACATTTATGTAAACAAGCCTAAAAAATCCCAGAGACACACCCTGTGAAGAGACCCCCACCGTCATTTGGGGGACAACAATATTTTGAGGGTCTTTTCTTGTGCTACCAACTGATTTGGCTCTGGGATATCACACCAGTTCCAGTCAGTGTGCCATCCATGCTCTGACAGGTCTTAGCACTGTCAGGATGGGGTAATTAGCAAGAAAACAGAGAAACAGGGAAGTGCTGTTTTTTTCTGCATTCGCCCAAGCAAATACACATCAAGCTCTCTAATTGCCAAAGAGCAGATATCATTTGCATGTCCATCAAAAAACCTTTCTTTTCCGCTCCCTTTAAATTGTTTTACCTTCTCTTCAGATGGCAAGTAACCATCTTCCTCTCTTGAATTCCAGCCTGTTAGCCCAGATAGATGCTGCAAGCAGCCAGATGTCAAGCATAATCATAAAGGAGAGCCATCGCCTCAAAGCATGGGGAGTGCTGGGTGAAGGAATGGGAGCTCACCTTCTTAACAAAGATCAAACCAGGATACTTACCAAGCAGGAGCTAATGGGTAACTACAACCTCTAGAAATTAATTTGAAAATTATATTAGTGTATAAGAAAGTGCAGGCAGGCCTGTGTAGCACAAGTCACCCAAAATAGATAGGTCACAAAAGAATAGCAAAGTCAAAAGAGACTGTATTTAGATGTCCTCACAGAGTTCCTTCTAACAACTTGTGAATTAAGAGGTTGTTACAAAAGCAAAGTCATCAGTAGAACTCTTCTATGTTGTTTCTTAGGAAGAATCTCAGCTTTGCATTCGTCAGGGTCTTTGACTGCTCACTTGCTAATTATCCCCCAGCCACAGAGTGGGAAATGAACTCTTCTGTAGGCAAGTCCCAATGAGTTCAACTGATGAGCTCCCATGTGTTTTCTAAGCACATGGCTGGGTATGACAAAATGTAAAAGGTACCCTGACACCAAGACACCTCTTTCTTTCACCCTTCTGAAAGGAAGAGAAGAAAAGCACAATGAAACCGTCCTCGGATGTTGAAATGAATGTTGCCAACCGAGGCAATAAGTCTAAAGCCCTAAAAGGCCGTTCATGAAACATCAGTCTCCTCACACAGACACGTGAATTGCCATGTACTATAGACTTTTCCCCACAGATCTCTTCTCTTCTGTAAAAGGCAGTAGAAAGATCCGTTTCTTTATTCTCACCCCATCTCTGCCCCTGCATACGATTTCTGAAAAACTAGCAACGCTCCTCCCCACCTTCCACAAGGCCCACAGGCTGTTTCCTCCTCCCCTCTCCCGATCTGTTGTGAACTGCTTTTAGACTCAAACGGCACTTCCCGAGCACCCGACGTTGTCTGCACGGATCCTGTCACCGGATTGTTGACTCCCTACCCACGCTGCACCATGCTGCTGACAAGTCAGTGCCCTGGGCCAGTACCCACCAATTCTTTTTTGCATCCTGAGACTGGAAAGGTGCTTCACATAGCTGGTAACATCGGGTATGATCCCATCAGATCCAGGCTGGTCTGTGCTGTTGATTCTGCTTCAGGTAAGAGCCACAATGCAATAACTGATTGATTCAACTGCCTATTTGTGGAGCACAGTTAGAGCGGGAGTACTGGTTGAAACAAAACAAAAAACAAACAAAAAACCTAACTTGCTATACTCGCATGTACTTGTCCCATAACAAAACCTAAAGAAAATCTGAGAAAGCTTTTCGTTAGTGCTAGAAGTGTTGTTCAGCTAGATATAAGACTTACTGTGGATAAGATGTATTAGATGTTACAAGGCTTGTATCAAGGAAGTGTTGAGGTATTCTTGTTTCTGACAGATTTCAGCCCCTCTCTTCATTAAACTATAAAAACCATTATATGCTGAGAAACTTGCAGCTTTAATTGTCAAAGCAAAAATTAAATTTAAAAAAAACTCTATACAATTGTCGGAAAGGGCTTATATTCACTCATTTAATCCTGGACCTAAAGACAACAAACCTGTATTAGCAGCATCCTCTGAAAGCTCCACAGTCTCCATTCTGAGCTCTAATGCTTCCTTGCCATTAGCATTAGTTTACATAACCGTGTTAAATTTCTTTCTGGTTCTACATGTAGGTAAGCGTCATAAGCCTGAAGTGCCAATATTTCCCTACATTCCTTACCCGGTTTGTCCCAACACTGGCCTACCTGTGAAGACAAAACTTCCAGTCCTGTGTCCTGAAAAAATGTTTGGTATGGGAGGACTCATGCTAGATCCAGCGACAGAAATAGAAGTTCCAGTGCTCGGGGTTACGATCCACCCTCACACTGGGGAAAAGCTGACTGTTGGTGGGACATACCTTAACCCACTTACTGGCATGTTGACACCTCTGGAGATCGGGGGCCCTATGACTGATCCAGAGGGAGGCAAGATTGTTCCGATACTCGGAGTCGGTTTGGATAGTCACAGCGGTAGGTGAATGCACCCCGTGATTCAGTCAGTACAGTTTGCCCTTCTCATTTAACCTGTCCCTAACTGATCGATTCAAGGCACAGACCAGAATGAGCCTGAAAAGTCTTTATGTTCCTCACACCTTTTGCCTTCTTTTGTCGAGGCAATTGTGGAACAGTTGTGCAACTTGGCTTTTACAGGCAGTACTCCTTCTCTTTTCTATAGTTTTATTTTACAATTAACCACTTTAAAGGGCAATAAAACTATAGTGAAACTGTGAGAGACATCTGAGGTCAACATCCATTAACTATTACACAAACTACTGAACTTGATTTGACTGTTAAAGACAGTCCAATTGCTATATTAAAATACTAAAAGTAGCACTAAATGCATTATTTAGAGGCTTTGGGGGTTGAAGGTCTAGATTCTAAAAAGCATTTTCACATACTTATATTCTTTATGACTCACGTTAGAAGATACACGAGGCTCAAAAGGAGTGGGCACCTTAATCTTCTTCTAAAGTAGAAACTACAAGACTTATTTAAGAACATTTTGTGAGCCAAATTGTTTTATAAACTGTCTTAAACTCTTGCCCATCCACATGTCCCATTAGAGCTATTTCTGCTTCCACTGAAGCCAATGATCATCGTGCCTTTCTCCAGATGGGAAGGACTGGACCATAATGACGAGTTTCAGGTGATGTTCTGAATCCCATTTCCTGTTCCTTGACTGCAGGAGAAGTTATACCTCTAGGCGGGCTGGTGGGTCCTTCTGGAAATCTAATGCTTCTTGGAGATTCCTTCACCGAACCCCTGAGTGGGAAAATTGCCCGGGTACATGGAGCTCACCTCCGGCAAGACAAGGTGCTGCCCCACAGTGGAAGTTATCAAGCAGTGTTGGAAGCTGACTGGCTGGTATCACAGACCCATGTGGTGAACACTCTAAAGCAGTTCAAGGCATCTGTTTTGGAAGATACCTGTCTAGTAGCAGACAGATTAGCAGCACTAAAGGCTTCAGTAGAAGATATGAAGAAGTCTTTCACCACTAGGTTTTATCATGCAATACATTGCTTGCAAAGCCTGGAGAAAAAACGGGAAATAGCTTCAAGCCTCAAGAGTAATGGTGGTAAACTGGGTAGGTATAAAACAACCAGAGTGTTTTAAGGAGGAAACAGGAGTTGTTACACTGAAGGCTACAGCAATGTCCCCATTTCCATTGCGGGATTTGGCCAAGACATGAGCACTTCAAACTGCTTGGAAGTTTTATGTCGAAATAGCCACTCTAGCAAATCTTATGATGAACTCATCTAGGTATTATTAGGAAGCTGTAGCAGAAGTAACAGCCTTGTAAACCTCTGAAAGTGAAAGCAGTTCTTTTGATCACAAAACTATTTAATGGTTTATGTTTCTTCTATTTTTTGAACAAACTAGGTATGATCAAATATCCTGGCACAGAGATGTGGATCCCTGCAGTGTTTGGAATGAAAATCCCAGATCCTGGTGGGTCCAGTTTGATGGTGCCAATTCTGGGAATAGACTGTGACTGGAATAGCAGGCAGCCTTCCCCACTCGCAGGAACCATGGAAGATAGACATGGACAAGGTAAAGCAGGAAATTGAATTGGATGATGTAAACAGTGAAGAGACACAGACATGTTATTTTCAAAGTGAGGAAATCACCCTACGAAAACAGATTGGTTTCTACCTCAACACTGAAAGGAAAATACCACATTTCATGGTGTGTACACTCAAAACAAGTAACACCAGAATAACGGTGAAGGAGAGCTAGGGCTGAGAGCAAACCACACCGTGGCTTTCAGCCCTTCAAAAATCCACTGTACTCTTTGGGAGAACTATTCTGATGTTCTTCCCAGTGATGGAGCTGTAAATAGATGTTATCCAAAGGCAAAGCTCTGCAGTGCCTTGGTCCAACACTCAGTACATAGCATTTACAGCTCAGGGAAATTCAGTTTGTTTTTCATTAGGTGATTTGAAATCATTGTCATTTCTGTCTGAACTTCAATAAAAGCTGCTCACCAGGGCTGCAGCTGGAAATTGCGATTTAAATTCTAAGCGTTATACTTAGTTTTTCTTTATCCACAGGCCTTGTCCCCATCACAATTGGTGCCAAAACCATAAGTCCAATTACAGGTGAAATTGGGCCTGTTATAGGTGCTCAGACCAACCCCTGGACACACAATGTAATTCCCACTGTTCAGTCTCTTGGAGCTTTACCCAGAAGAGCTACAGATCCAGATCTGGTAATTATAACTCCAGCAAACTGTATTTACTTACAGGTTTGATGCCTGTGGGGAATTCTCTCCTGGTGCTTTTCCACTACTGAAGGGAAATTTCACTTCTTTTTATGCCCCACAAGTAGTATTTTCTTATAGAGCAAGATGCACGTCATTTTACTTACCTCTCCTCTTTTCATTATCTGTTTTTTCTCTTCCTTCTATCTGCACCTTCTGCTGATCTTTGTACCTTCTATTTCAAATCCTTCCCCTACCCCAAAATACACATTGCATTCAGACATGAATTATAACACGCACAGACTTAGGACTGCAAAGCATTCATCACCTGTGGCAGCAAAATTGGATATATGCTGTCAAAAGCACTGGAGGTTTCATCACTGGCTTCAATGACGTTTATAATCTTCCTTCAGCTTCCTGCAAATCTGAGCTATTATGTCTGTCATTGCTTTACAGCTGGACTTTCTAGAAAAGGAAATAAATTCAAGGCGTATATACTGGCATAGCAGAAGAAAAAAGGAAGAAGGGCTTCTTAAAAAGCTGAATTCTCTATTTCTTCATGTTCTTGATGCTGCAAAAGAGGGGAAGGCACAGAAGGTATGGTGCATTCTTTTTGCAGTTGGCTTCCATAAAGTTCTTTAAAAATTCCTTAAGGAAATCTTGTTCACAGAATCACAGAATCGTCTAGGTTGGAAAGGACCTTGAAGATCATCCAGTCCAACCATTAACCCAGCATTGGCAGTTCCCAACTACACCAGATCCCTCAGCGCTAAGTCAACCCGACTCTTAAACCCCTCCAGGGATGGGGACTCCACCACCTCCCTGGGCAGCCCATTCCAATGCCCAGCAACCCCTTCTGCAAAGAAATCCTTCCTAATATCCAGTCTAAACCTTCCCTGGCACAACTTGAGGCCATTCCCTCTTGTCTTATCACTCATTACTTGGTTGAAGAGACTCATCCCACTTCTCTACACCCTCCTGTCAGGGAGCTGTAGAGGGCCATGAGGTCTCCCCTCAGCCTCCTCTTCTCCAGACTAAACCCCCCCAGTTCCCTCAGCCACTCCTCATACAACATGTTCACGTGTATCAAATCCAGATATCACTGATGCTGTGCCCAGCACGGTGGTGTTCTCAATCCAGGTCACTTCCCTCCCCAGTACAGTGGAAACCAAATATATAAATGGAGACACTATTACTTCAGTGCAGTTGTTCCAAGCATCAGGGAATGGTGTCAGGTGTCCTAACAGAATAAACAACAGTGCAAATTCAGCATGTGCCTATACACAGCAAGGACAACACAATTCATATTGATATCAGAAACAGGGGAATTGCCATCAGTTTCTACACAGTCAGAATAATTAAAAGGCTTGGAAAAAGCAACAACCAAATTAGCCTCTTGCTCTCATATGTCAGAGGAGAGTATCACAACAGGTCACTGTCTCACAAGTATGCAACATTATCTAAAACTCCCTTTCCCCTTCCATTTCTTACAGATAAAATACAAGGAAAAAGTGAAAGACATTGAGGAAATGTGCCACTTTCTTAAAGGATCCTCTCTGCAGGAAGCTGAGAGACGAACCTCAAAATATTTTAGTAGCCAACTGGCCACCGAACTCTCCTTGCTCTTCAAAGGTACAACAGGGTAGCTACGACCAGAAGGGAGGGAGGCAGGGTCGTATATAATTTTCTGTGATGTTTGCTCCCTCTGACACGTTCGCTTAAGCCTTACAAACTACTTATGTCCTCCTGAAGCAAGACAAGACAGAGGTAGGATCTGAAAATTTGGGCTGTTCTAAAAGATCATGTAGATGTGGTGAAGCACGCTGAGAAGGCGTGTTAGTTCAGATTTGCTCTCTCTGTTTGCAGTAGATTATCAATGGGTGCTGCTGCTAATACTTGCTGTTTATAGCCGACAGAGATGAAAGAGAACAGGAAATGCAGGTTCTGTTGGAGATCAGAAAGGCGCTGGAGAAGCTGATGGAGTTTGCTGAAAAGATGCAACTAGAAGAAGAACGAATATATATGCAGCTAATAGAGAGAGAAAAGCACAGGAGCCACATCTCAAGCACCGAGACAGTGACAAACCTGGAGCTCAGAAAGGTGAGGTCACTGCTGGGTTGGGCTGAACACGCCCAGTATCAATGCACAGAACACTCTGGTCTGCCTCTCAGAGGCACTGTTAAATGAAAGCTCTGAAGCCAGTATACTGTGGTATTTCCAGCTCCAGGAACTGATAAAGGGTTTCTCCTTTCCCATCCAGCCTTCCCTCAATCCCAGACAGAAAAAAAGAAATAAAAGGGAAAAATAAAGTGGAAAGACAGGCATCAGCAATGACACCAAAGAGAAATGGTGAAAAGCCCAGTCATCCTAGACACCTATCATTCTGATATTTAATGATAGACTTTTGGCAACAGCAATGTTTCACTGAACTGTGTAATTGAAGCTGGATTTCATTAAGGAAAGAAATCCAATGAAAGTGTAGAACTGCAGCAGCTCAGCTAGGAGCAGACACGGGTTGCCCTTCGGAGTTAGAGGGAAGACCTGACAAAAATGCTATGCTTTATTTTCCTGAGTGGAGAAGATTCTCCTTATGTCAGGAGCTGAGCAGTCGCTGACAGAGAATAAATGCAACCTACCATATAAAATCATGGCTGTTAAAGCTGGAACAGATCTGGGAGATCAGGAGGTACCACTCTGCCAAAAAGCAGTGCAGATTCCCTGTAGGGCTGAATCCAGGTGCAATCCAGGTAGGGTATTTACACAGATGAGTTTATCTTCCTACACTCTTCCTTCTTACAGGGAATGCTAAGAAACGTCTAAAGACTTATCAGACTCCCACACAGGTAAATCCATATTCAGCCCTTGAAAACATCATCAGTGCTTCTCCAAGTGTTACCTAGTGCTAGAGAGAATGCATCGATTTCCGTCCAGGTAACACCAGATGAAGTAAACACAAAGCTTTTTACTGACTGAACAGATGTCAAATAGACTTACTGAAATACATTGCTAGGAAGCTTTTTTTTTTTGGCCTTTCTTCACATCATCTTCAGTTTCCATGACTGTCCTTCACGGGCTACCCAGACACTAGTGCTCTAGAGTTGTTACAGTTACACCAGGTTTATAGCCAGTGACTTGTCAGATTATGTGTAAGAAAGCAAATAAAAGCCAAGTTTTGCAATTCACTCGAAGCAGGCTTATATTTTATATCATTTCTTCCAGGTCGTGCTTGCCCTAGCCTCCGAGTCTCAGGAACATGTACTGAAACAACAAGCTAGTGTGGAGACTGCGTACAGCAAACTGGAATATTTGAGGGACCTGTCAAACATCCAAACACAGCAGACAAAGGTACCTTCAGGCAAATAAAAAGCAATCACGTGACTTACTTTCTAACAAAAGCATGAGCAGTTGCCGTGTTCTGAGAATATTCATCCAAGAACACTGCTGCAAGAAACCAGAGCCCTGTAAAATAACAAAAAACTTAAATGAGAATTGCAGAAGCTGATTTATAAAGTACATATCAAAATCTGTGACACTTGGAAAATCAACCGAGTTTCACTTTGAAAAGCAGTTTTTCAACAGCAGGGTTAGAAAAAAGAATGGAATGGAATGGAATAGAAATAAATAGAAATAGAAATAGAAATAGAAATAGAAATAGAAATAGAATAGAAATAGAATAGGAATGGAATAGGAATGGAATAGGAATGGAATAGGAATGGAATAGGAATGGAATAGGAATAGAATAGGAATAGAATAGGAAT
>ML997607.1:5657840-5711936 GCA_010365825.1 Otus sunia
ATATATAATATATAATATATAATATATAATATATAATATATAATATATAATATATAATATATAATATATAATATATATTATATATTATATAATATAAATATATCTTTTACTGCCTCAGTACAGATGGCAAAGCACTTTTTTATCAAAGAAAAACAACTCTAAGTTTTAAACTGTCATTACACGGAAAAAGTAGTGACATTGCCAGTAGGAAGCTTTCTTTTTTTTTTTAAAAAAAAAANAAAAAAAAAAAAAAGGCCTGCTTACTGTGTTTACTGCCCGTGTTTATTTCTTTTGCTCACGTAGTTTTTCTTTTGTCTTCACAACCTGTCTTTTGGGTTTTGGTGCTTTAATGGCCCTCATTCTATCCTCCAGTATCTTAGAATTTTATCACATAGGATGAATCTACAACTGTAACATGTTGTTTTACCTCTAGCACGTTCTGGGTTTTGCTAGGAGAGTAACACTAAGAGACAACCACTGAGGCTTTGAAAGGAGAAAATCTTCCCTTCTAATAATTTTTCCTCAGAATATTTTGAGTTAAAATCTCCTTTAGACTCCACTTTTTAGAAGGGCCCACTGCTATTTCTGCAATCTGGGCGACCACCAATGGTGAGGCCACTTTAGCTCTTACTCCACCGACCTCATGCTACTGTCTGTCAGAAAAACAATTGTCACAGCTTAAAGATGTTTCTGCAACTGATAGAAAGTTCTTCTGTCATGGGTAAGCTCCACTTTTGAGATAACCTGGTTTATACAGGCAGCTTTTAATACAACAGAGTCATTCTACGGTCAGATTACATAAATCTATTCTGGAAGCAGATGTCTGCCTATCTCTTATCAAGCTAATGCCAAATTTTTCATCCATTTCCTGATGTCCCCTAACTTTGCAGAGGCACAGAGGACTTGTAAAATAAAGCACTTAAAAATTTTATGAAAACAAAACAGGCAAGTATGGGAGAAATACAGACTTCACAAACCACTCTGAGGAAAAACTTCAATGTGACTCCATGTCTTACTAGGTAGGAAGAGCTTCCCTTGAAGCCTCTAGAGAAAAGACTAGTCCAAACTGACTCACACTTACCATCACTATTTTGTAGGAAATTGGACTTCACTAGTTCTGGTGGCCACAGTGCTATTTGTTGGTGTGGAAAATCCCTACCCTTAATCTCTTTTGCTCAATAGAAACTACATTCTGGGGAAGCTGAGCATCCACCAGACTCTCTAACCCAAATACTACAAGTTTCAGCAGCGAAGATAGTAAAGCTGGAAGCTCTGAGGCAAGCGTGTCTGTACAGAGTCCTGGATCTCTACAGCAACCTCCAGGTAGAGGCATTTCATGCTTTTCATGCCTCACCCCTCCCTGCACGAGCCTCGTGGCAATTGACAAAACCTCTAAGCACACACGTGCCCATCCTGGCTGACAACCTGCAGGATGTGCAGGGCACACGGGCTGGGGCACACGTGTGAGCACACGGCAAAGTGCAGTTACAGTCACCTGCTACAGGTCAGCCTGGCAGAACCCCACTATCAAAACCCCCGCCAACTATGCCCACTACATCCCAATGCTGCAAGCAAGTTCATTTCTACAAACAAAATTCTTTTTCTCATATCGCTGTGCTTTTACCTCCTTCAGATGCTGACTTGCCCAGAAGGTGTGACAAGGGTTCTGAACAGCTTTGGCTACAAAAATAATGGTGAAGAAGTAGCCCAAGAGGTCGCTCAGACTAGAGAGAAACAGCAAGTATGGAGAGCAGTGGCTTTTCTGCGGAAGCACCATCAGGAAGGAGATTTGCTTCAAGGTTTAAAGGAAGAGTCGGAAGCTGAGCTGAGAAAAATGCAGGCACAATTTAGATGGGAGCTTCAAACACAGACAGAAGAAAAGGTACATCAGCTAAAGCACTGCTATTGTCACTTGCTCACAGCTATACAGAGGGACGAGATTTTAGCAAAATCTCTGGCCATGTTATTTTAGGTTCAGCGATGTTCTTTGTGGCTCACAACTGTTTGACTCATGCTGTCAAGGGAAACTTTGAGAAGTCCTTTTTTAAATGGATGGATCCCATGGTTCTTCAGGATAGTTCATTTTCCCCCCCTCTGGATTCCTATTTTCAAACCTGCAGGGCGAATTGGAGCATTTCCACACTTTCACAAGCCTGCAAGTAATCTGTAAGACTTTGTAATGTTTTCTTCCCAGATACAAGCCAAAGAAACACAAGTGATCCAGGAGACCGAAGGAGAGAAGTTTGGGAATTTTGTGGCGTATTTCATCCTGTCTCAGAGACACCTGCGGCAAACAGTCATTCTGCTACAAGATTGCTTCAAGCTCAAGAAGATTGCCTTGAGGTCCCAAAAGGAAGGCACAGGCCTGGAACAGCTTGTTGTAGAAGTAAAATCCTCTCGATAGTTTGGTTTAAAATCTGGAACTCCTCCAGTATGTTGTTACAAAACTTTAAAGTTTACAAACTCCTCAGGAATTGTGTCTGTTTACAGCAATGGTTCAGCTAACTTCAGATTATGGTATATTATACTCTGTATTTTTTTATGCCAAAAAGAATTTAAGATATCTTGACCTTAGCTGCTAAAGATCAGACACTTCAGATCCATTTCTTCATATAGATTTACTTAAGGCTCCACTCAGAATTTATTTTTGATACTTGTGGGGGTTTTTATTTGTGTATTTATAAATAACAACAATAAAGGGTATATATGACCACAAAATACTGTTACCTAGCTTCCACTCGCTGCCTTTGATGGCATTGTCAAAAATTCTGACTCTTAAATCTGTTTTCAATGTCTTGCATGAACCAAAGAAGATTTACACATTTCATGCCACATTTCACATGTCCATTTTATCTTTCAGGAGTTATCGACTGATGATGACACCAGGGACATTTCACATCTCCTGAAGGAGAATACAGAATATACATTTTTAGTGCTGGAATTTATACAAACTGTAAGATTATTACAACTGAGAGAGGCACAGTTTAAGGAAATAGTCAGAAGCCTGAAAGGCTGCATCCAGGAGAAGGTAAAACTAAAAATACATTACCTAGCAATTTTATTCAGAAAACACTAAATAATTTGCATTGCTGCTGTTACTGTGCAGAGGATTTTGTTTGCCAAGTATCACTTTCCAAAACAATACCAGGATCTTGTGATTGGTTTTTTTTTCTTCTTATATATGATCTGTAGTTTGTGGATGAAGCTAACACCATAGCCAATGAACTGAAAAAATTCAGAGAGCAGAAAATGAGAAGGCTGAAGGAACAGCTGAAACTCTTCCTGGAAAATCAAAGAACAAAGAAGAAGATTTCAAGTAAATTTGATCCATTGCAGGTTAGAAAAACAGCAAGTCCCAGAAGTTTTCTAATTGAACAGGCTGCACAGTATATAAGATTAATGGTATAATGCTAATGAGACCATGACTGCAGCTATACGGTATGGGTTATGTCCTGTACCACAAGATTCACAACAGATATATGAAGAAAATGGTTGAATGTAGAGATTTAAGAAGCTGGAAAGGGACAGGAGAACCACAGCTTTCAAAAGTAGGCAATCCCCCAAGTGAAAGTACAAGGTAACAAAGAGCTTAACAGAGTTCTCTTCTTTGCAGAACAAAGATGCCACCTTGAAACCAGAAGAAACAACAGAAAAAAGAAAAGACCTCTGGCAGACTTTCCAAGAGAAGCATCTGGACCTCAAAGAACCTCACATGTGGCAAATATCAGATGAAAGAGCAAAGCTGCAGGATCATCTGCTCTGTGGAGAAGAGAAGAGCAGGATGGAGCCTGCAGGGTTTGGTTCTACAGCATACCCTGAGCAGCACGACAGGGTACTGTGTGACCACCAACCTTCACACAACCCCCCTCCAGTTTGTTTTGTTTTGTTTTTTTTTATTTTCAGACTTACTAAAAGATTGTGAGGACTAGTACTCCAGAAATGCTGTATCTAATAGAGTGCTAATCGATACAGAGACTGAGAAATTTAACAGCAGAAAGCACACTAAGCAGCTAGCGTCTGCCCTAAACGAAGTATCAAAAGTGTCCAAGCCTCAGAAAATTTCACTCTGGAAGGTGACAGACTGCTGAAGGTCTCTGTATTGGCTGTTTAATATTTTTTTCTGGCAATTGAGTAATGCAAGGGAGCAGATGTTTCTAAACTACAGACCCTAAGTTTATGCAAGGGGAGGAGTAAAGAAAAAGTCACACGGGACCAAATGTGAAATTTCCATTGTGCTTTTTATAGGTACTTCTATATCACCTTACTCTTCCTTGTAGAACTCAATGAAAGAATGCAGTGAAACAAAAGCTTTCCTAGGAAAGGATTTTCATCCAGATTTACAGAAGTTGAGAGAGAGACCAGAAGAAGAGGAGCAGCAAACCAACAGTGCTCCATCATCCATCAGCCAGCCTTTCCAGCTTCCAGTGATGCATCCTAAGGCAGATGACCAGCTCCTGTTATTCTTAACTAAGAGTAAGTCTGGTTGTCATAGAAAACTCAAGTGACCTATCATTCTTTTTTGATACTGATGCATTGACTGGGGGCATTAATGCAGGCATTAAACTCAGACTATAGTTAGAGTACAAGATGAGGAAGAATTATGTGATCTGAAGGAGAAAAAAAAAAAAGTCACATTCTCCCAACTAACCATCATCAGGAGAACACCTCAGAACTCCTAGAAACTGAGCAAACAAGCAGGAAGATTTTAGGTTAAAAGTGCATTTTTCAGCTCAGAAAATACAAGTTTTCCACCTTTTCAAGTAAAGGATATTACCAAAAAGCAGATGTAAACCCAGATACTTACATAGGTGCATGCCTTTCCTAGGACACGAATAAAATTAAATGTCTCATCTAGATGATGTTTATGCACTTGCAGAGCTGAGCATATTCCATCCTTAGGGTTAGCAGGTCTGCAAGGATTTTCTTGAATCATCAGCAGCTACTTGACAAGTAGCAGAATTTCCTCTTCCTGGGGTTGAAAAGCTTTCATAGGGATCAGGTGAACTATCCCATGTGATCAATCACTTAATGTTTCAGAGTCTTTCCCTGCACTTTCTCTGTGAAGTAAACAGCAGTTTACTTTCACTCATTAACTTGATGAAGTGTGATAGCACACTCCTGGAATTCAATTAAACACCAAGAAGTAAAGCAAAAGAAAATTTAATTTGAAACAGTGGTGTCTGAAGCAGATGAAGAAGAATTATTTCATGCAGCAAAACTGGAATTAAAGAGAGCTCATACCAGGTGCATCAAGCAGTCCAGTTGGCCTTGATCTCTTATCACCCTGTAAGCAATTCCCAGACCTTCTTGAACAGCAAACAGTGCAAAAGTCACACAATTATCAGAGTGCTTGAGAGAGATTTCCTTATCTAGCCCCTTGGAGAGATTCCAACACACTTCTGCATTTTTAAACCTCTTGCAAAAATCAGACATTTAGTTAAAAAGTATAACTTTCATTCCTAACAGCTGATTTTTAAACTGATGTCTTAGGCCTAAATACTGCATAGAAAAGTCAAGGTTAGCTTGTGGAAAATGAGAGGAACAGGCACAAACCCCTCTGGAATTATTTGGAGCCATTAACTAGTATATACTGTTCTCACAGATCTCCAAGAGCTGAAGCAGGCAGAACACCTGATGGCGTGCAGAATCGTTCATCTGAACCCACAGTTCATGACACCTTCTCAGTATGGTAAAAACCTTAAGTCACTTTAATGACCACTGCCCCACAAACACAGCTGCACAAAACAATCTCACAAGAGGCTTTTTTTCCTGCCAACTATCTCCCTTTTGTCTGCTTAACAGCAAAATATGAGCCACATGTGGTGTCTGCGTAAGTAACTTGCATACAGCTGTGAATTAGCTATGATGTAGTCCTTATAATAAACCAAATTCTGGGCTTAGAGCAATTAAGCAGGTAAATGTTGTGTTCATTACCTGGAAAAAAAAAAAAAAAAAAGAGAGAGATGGAATTTGACACTTTGATAGAAAGTCACTATTTATAGAGTTAAGGGAAAATAGAAAATTTTTTCTCATCAATAAAAATGCGCCAGTGACAAAGCCAACTTTGTTAAGAAGAAATGTGAGTGTTCAAACAAATATGAGTATAACCAACTTTGAGAATGAGAAGTGTTTGGTCTTGGAGGTTTTTGTTTTAATTGAACATATCAGTCTTCCTATTTAAACAGACTTCCATGTAATATTTGAGATCTATGAAAAAGGAGAAAACTACTGAATGGGATAACGTAAAGAGTTTTGGAGTGAAAGATATTTTCTCTGCAACATTAACACCTTCACCCAGACCTTAACGTCAGGCTCCAAACTGCAATACTATTTACCTGTTTCACCTTACTTGTCTACATAATTCCAATGTGTGAAATATTGATAGAAGATGGTAGAAGATAGTAGAAGATGGAAGGAGATGGATTGTTTAGGAAACAATATCTCCGTATTTGTTTACACAGGTGGTGATAAAACTAAATGTATAAAAGCCTCTTTTCTCCTTGGTCTTCTGAAAGATGTGAATGATGAGCTCCAAAGTCACGCAGTGGCAGCTGGACTACTGGGAAGTCAAAGGCTGGATGAAAGTAAATCTCACCTCTGTTCTTTCTGATATGGAAGATGGAACTTGAGTTTAATGTGAGGATTTCAGTTTCACCCCTCAGGTAGCTTGTTGGTTGTGTTAACTGTGATAAGATTTTGCTGAACACACATCATAAAATTGCTCTCCTCTTTGGAGAAAGGGCTCTGCCAGTGAAGGAGAAAGACTCAGAACACAGAATCATCAACGTTGCTGCTGATCAGCCCTGAGGCGCAGATAAGTGATGTCGCTTCGCTAGGCCTTAGTTCTCAGAAATTTCACTAGTAAGAATAAATTTTGGGCCTTGCCTGAGGATACTGAGCACTTCATAACTCTTAAAAGAATTAAAAACGCCTGGGGGTTCATTTTGTATTGACCAGTGCTATTATGAGGTGAGAAATGCAGTATATTACACACTTGTATTGCAGCGTTACATCTTGGACGAACAAAATTAAAATAGAAACAAATTAGTCTAATGAAAAGCTACTGTTCTTGCAGAAACAGCAAATACTTCGCAGGGTATAGACGATGCCTTGATGACTCAGGAAGGGGGACTAACAGCAGTTGATCCTGCAACCCTTTCTGCGAGAGAGTTTGTCATTTATCAGTACGGCATCTCCATCCTACAGCTTCTCAGATCTCACATTGATGTAAGTTTTTAAGATACGGATATTTAGTAATCGGTGCTTCCAAAAGAAGACGGTTATCAAAAAAATTCTTCAGCCAACAGGCTGCAAAGTGTCTACCAATTATAACATAAGATCAAGTAGAGAATGACCAGTGTGCAAATATCAGGAATTGAATTCCATTTATGTTTTCTCCACAATGGTGTAGGACCGTTTTGAAGTCAAACCTCTGTCCCACAAGCTCCACAGTCAGTTCTTCTATTTCTTGTGGCATCTTCCTTGAGCACATCACTGAATTCTTGCATTAATATAACCCCTGCATACTGCATAATATAGTGATAAAACATATTTCCTTTATAACTTGGAGCAAGGATTCTCTCATTTTGTTTGTACAGTTCTTAGCACACTATGGCTTTGGTCTGGGTCAACTCACCAGGGTCTTCCATAACAGTATCAAATAAATAATAATAAAAATCACGGTGACTACAGCCAGAGCTCCAGGGCTGGAGTACACTTTCATTTACTTAATTAGAAAACTGGCAAGATGAACTACTATCATTCGCTAGGGTTTTTTAAAACAGTCTCCATTTTCATGTGGTATTTTTTGGCTCGGTGTCCTCACTGCAAATCAAAGCTGGCATTTAAATGCACTGAATGCCATTAATCCCTCTTACTTTGCAGGTCTGATGTGCACACACGCTTTTTACAGAAGCATTTTTCCTTCTCTTTGCAGGCTCCAGAAGTTAACCTGCGTGTTGCCTCCAGAATACCTCCTAGCAATGCCACAGGCAACGCCTTCAGAAACTCTTTCTTTTATCAGGTTTGTCAACTTCACATCTAGCCGGTCTATGCAATATTTTCATACCCATTAAGTTCCGGGACTAGGAAGTAAAACGCAAAAATGTTTCATACTTTTCAAGTCAAGAATGCTTGATGCTTTCTAGGAAAAACTATCGATATAAGAAATCCTCAAACGTTAATAGCTCCAGATATATCTGAACACAAACTTAGAGTTCTCTAGGATACTGAGTTTGAATATATGTTTAATGTGAAGGTCACACCCAAAGCATGTTTATTAAATCAGCTCTGGTTACTCAGTTTCTCGTCTCCAAATTCTACCACTTCCATTTCTTCCAAATTCTCTATAGGTCAGCTTTATAGAAGTCAGAAATGTATCAGCATTTTACTTACTGTAATTAAATTTATTTAGTATTATTTGTTAAATATAATTAGTATTATTTCTAAAACTCTGGGGTGTTGAGGGAGAAGTTTTCTAAAGTTCACGTATACAAATATAAAACTGTCTAGAAACAGAGAATGCAAGAATGCTTTAGATTCACATTACAGAGTATTAAGTGAAGTCTTATGACAATGCTGCTGTCTTGTGTATATGGATATTCCCCAGCACTCTAATTGGAATCTTTTAACTTCCTTAAAATTGAGACAAGCCACTGGAACAGTTGCATCAGCTGAGCTTAGTACTGCTGTGCCCTTGTCTCAGCTCTGGATATTTGTTCTTCCTCAGAAGTCAAAGAACAAGCTATTCATTCTAAGGGATTGCCTGAGTTCTGTGGGAAGTTTCCTTCTCCTCCTCGTGCACTGCTTGGCTCACATCACGGCTGCTGACTTCAATCACGATGCCAACCCACTCTTTCTGAGGCTTTTTTATCAGGTACATCAACGTGTTCCAAATGTAATCACGTTACAGCAATATTCGTAAAAGATTATCATTTTAAAAGTAGGGGGGTGTTAACATCTCTGTACAACTTTCAGTAATAAAAACAAAAAGGAGAGATTCAATAAGATAGTTAATACCACCTGAACTGCCACTACAGTTACACAGTGGCCTTTCACAGAAAGATTCACATTCAAAATTCCAAGAGCACTGCTTCACCTTAGGTAAAGCAGCGAGACAGCAGAAAAATCCACCGTATCACACGTTAACATCCTGCCTGTGTACAAACACCACTAACTCAGAAATGCCTCTTTGCTCCCCTGACAGCTAAAGAGATCAAAACAGACGGCCACATTCTAACCATCAGCTGGCCAGTACATGGGAGAATCAGGGAATGCACTTTCCTAACTGTAGTCCTGACTCAGAGAACAGTTACACCAGACAGATTTGTTGAGAAAGAAAAGTGAAGCTGCAGCGTTCTTCCCACAACATCTTGATGGGATGCCACCCTTTCCATTCAGCCTTCAATAAAGTGCAGTTTTGTATTGCAGGGGACAGCCATTATCATCTCATTTTCCCCAATAGGATTCCCAGGGTACACACAGTGATTTTAGTGCCTTAATGAAAGCTATCCTTTATGAATGATGGTTCCCCTGACGAGGGGCAAGGGCTACCAGCGTTGTCTAGAAACCAGCATAACACAAATAAACCCAAGGAGGATTCCTCTCATGCAAGGCACCGTGGTTTCATCCTGATCTTGTCTTTAACAGCTGCATAGTAACCACATTCTGCAGCATAGCTGTGCTCTGTATCAAATCCCCATTAGACCAAAGAAGATATTATTTCACATTAAGCAGGCTTCAGAAGTGAAAACCAGTCTTGACACCCTGCTATTGCTTGATTCCATCTTTTTTCTCCCCCTTATTAATATCTCTATTCAGTGGTTAGCTGTGAAGAATTGTGTTTGACTGCTTCCAGGTGTTCAAAACAGTGTTTGGTTTTTTGTTTTTTTTTTTTTTTTCCAGGCACTAAAGGCTTGTCTTAGTGAAACATTCTCTCTCAAACTCCAGCTCTCAGCAGTTCTACACAGTGAGAAATCTTATGAGATAAGTCAGATGTTGCTAAAGGAAGAACCATTCTCCAAGGAGGAAATAAATCTCATCTCCCAACTTTTTGAGGTGAAAGTAAAAAGTCTGACAGACACGGAAGCCTTTGAGAAGGTAATAAGAAAGATCATGAGACCTAGTCTGGTTGAAAGCTCACTATCTCTATTTGCCATTTTATAACAAAGAAATTTAAACTGGCTTATAGACTCCTGACTCTCCAAATCATTGCTTGGTAAGGTCAGACTGCAGTGGGATGCCAGCAGAAGCTCTATACATCATTTAAACTCCTAAGCTTAAAGGTACCTGTAACATACTGGAAAGGCACAGCATCAGCTTTCTGCAGAGATGTTCACAAGCCATGTAGCCAAAATCCAGTTCAGCCATCCCTTGAGTACCCAGATCTAGGATTAACTATCCCATCTGCAGAGTGATGGTAAAACTACTGTGACTCAGACTAGAGCTGGTGAAGAGAAGGGCCATTTGTACCATCAGACACAGGTGTACACTTAAATATCCTGAAGGATATGCATAAGCACAAGCAGTTGGAGCTACCTGCACATAAGCCAACTCAGCTGCAATCCAGAGGGGAAACTGCTGCCATCCAGGAGAACCTCACCCAGCCGGAGAGATCGCCTGACAGCAGCCTCATGAAGCTCAACAAGAGGAAGCACAAAATCCTGCACCTCAGAAGGAGCAACTCCGTGCACCAATAGATGCTTGAGGTCGCCCAGGTGGAAAGTAGATTTGTAGGAAAGGATCTGAGGGTCCCAGTGGACAAAGTTGAACATGAGCCAAAAGCCTGCCCTTGCTGAAAAGGTGACTAACAGTATCCCAGGCTGCATTAGGCAAATTACTGCCAAAAGGTCAAGGGAGGTGATCCTTCCACTCTGCTCAGCACTGGTGAGGTTACACCTGGAGTAATCTGTCCAGTTCTGGGCTCCCCAGTACAAAAGAAAAATGGACATAGTGGAGAGAGTCCAGAGAAGTACCACAAAGGTGATTAAGAGACTAGAGCATCTCCCCTCTGAGGAAAGGCTCAACAAGCTGGGACTGTTTAACCTAGAGAAGACTCAGGGGGAATCCTATCAATGTACATAAACATTTGCGGGGTGCACGTAAAGAAGATGGAGCCTGGCTCTTCTCAGTAGTTCCCAAGGACAGGGCAAGAGGCCATGGACACAAACTGAAACACAGGCTGTTCAGTCTGAACACCCTTTTTTTACTGTGAGGATAAGCACTGGACCAGGTTGCTCAGAGAGGTTGTGGATCCTCCCTCCTCAGAGCCCTTCAAAAGCCATCTGGACACGGTCCTGGGTAACAGGGTCTAGGTGGCTCTGCTTAAGCAGGGGGGTTGGACAAAATAACCTCCAGAGGTGTCTCCACCCTCAGCCATTCTGTGATGCTGTGGGAAGCCATAACCACTGTTTTAAGTACAATGCTGATAAATTTTTACTTGCTTTAATATTTTAAGAGCATAAATACCAAAGAGAAAAGTGTGCAAGGGTTGAAGTGGGTTCCCATCTCTTTAGCCATAGACACCCAGCAGATATAACTGTGTTACACAAGTTAAGCTACACAAGCAGTTGGCATTTCCATCTGAAAAACCTCGTATCAGAAAAAATTGTTTGGCTTCATGCAAATCATTAAGACAGTATAAAAAGCAGTACCACAAAAAAAAAGGTGTTTAAGGAGTCTGTAGAAAGTCTTTTAAAATTAACACTGATCTGTTTTCTCTGTTTTTGTGCCTATTGCCTGACACATGAAGAACCACCTCTTGCTCCAGACGAAATTTCAGGAACCACTAAATGACAAATTGCTTGCAAAGAAAAAGGAGCATTTCCTTCATGCCTCGAGTGGGTACGAAAAGGGCAGCTTGGGGTGGAGGACACGGTAAGAATGATTTGACAGGAGGTAATATTAACTTGTATTAAGACAGCAACAACTGAACAATTTGGGGGGGGGGTTGATACAAAGCAAATCATGACACCTCTTCATCATGACCTCACTTTATACTACAAAGCCAGTCTCAGTAACCTTTTACATCTAGGCATGTTGTATAAACGACAGATCAAACTTGATGCCAGGGTATGTCACAGAAAGACTGATTACTTCTCTGTAAGCTACCATCACTCTCTCAGTAACAGAGAAGTGAAGTTTCAGTGAAAATTGTCTTTCTGGCTTGCTCTTGTGAAGAGTCTATGGATATCACTTTAACAGTGGCATTTCTACTACCTCATTTTAAACATTCCTTTCCATTTTTTTAGCTTTGAAGAGGAAACCTGCGCTTACTTGTCCCCTTCAGAACTTGAGGATAAAGTGGATGTGTTAACTGAAGAGCTAGTGAATATCATAGAGGATGAACATCAGTTTTTAAACAGTAAAGGCAATGAAGACTTGCTTTTTTACTACCTCGAAATAACTAGTTTGGAGAAAGACTGTTTGGTAAAACAAATAAATGCATTAGAAGAGAAAATAGCCCTAGGCAGAAAGTTGTAATGGTACTCCAAAGAGGACTTAGTGGTTTGGTTTTAACTGGGTCCTCTGCATTTGTCCTCAGGCTTTAAGCCAAGGTAAATCTTGTATTGTTGTTTTAACTACAGTGTATTTTTTCCCTTCATATTAAAGGCTCATTAAATTAGGAGTGAAAGCAATGTAGTAATTTAACTGACAAGACTTTAGCCTAAGTGACTGACATTTCTGGTTATATCCAAGTGGTGAAGAGACAAACATGGCTGCAAAAGCTCAAACTGAAGAGTTGCCAGAAACAGAAGAAAAATATAGAATCACTCATAAGTCTGCTTAGTGTTTAAAAAAATTAACTAACATATCACTCCACTACACATCCTGAAGCCTCTGCAGACATCAGCTGATAGTTACAGAATCATCTCGGTTGCAGAGGACCTTGAAGATCATCCAGTCCAACCATTAACCCAGCACTGACAGATCCCAACTACACCAGATCCCTCAGCGCTGGGTCAACCCGACTCTTGAACCCCTCCAGGGATGGGGACTCCACCACCTCCCTGGGCAGCCCATTCCAACGCCCAACAACCCCTTCTGGAAAGAAATGCTTCCTAATACCTAGCCTAAACCTTCCCTGGTGCAACTTGAGGCCCTGACTTTATGAGACAGTGAAAGCTATAGATATAATCAACCCAAGTAACTGTATCTACACAATTACACGTCAAGAGCAAGAGGTATTGCCTCCACCACTGAAAGCAACTCACCCAGCCCAGACAACCTTTATTTGCTCTCAAGTCACCGTGTTTCAGCTGCTCTGTAGGGCCCCCTATACAGGAATGCAGGTCCTGTACTGTCAAAGACTAGCCTTGCTCTTAAGCTTGGAGGGACAGTCTTTCCTCCTCCCAAATTCAAACACCAAACCCTAAAACATCAGTGAAACGTTACCTCTTCTCTGTCCACCACAGCCTCCAGTTTAGGTAAAAAGCAAATGGGAAAGAATAAAGTCACCTAAGATGCTTCCTTCTCCGTCAGTTCAAGAACTCATGGAGGCACAGGACAAAATTCAAATTCTTTCATAAATCACCAAACACCCTCAACACTAATGCTGTTACCTCATTATACATCAAATATTCAACACTGAGAAGTGGTTGGATTATTATGATTTCACAAATTATGTGTCCATTCCCTTCTCTCAGATTTGCTGCATCAATTGTTCACACCTTCACCCCATACATAGATGTTTATTTTGATATTTCTAGGAAAAAAACCACTACTGATTACAATAAAGGGATTAAGTTGTAGAGTACAAGTTCTATTATCAAAGCTGCAAGAATTAGTTTCAAACAGTGCTTCCGACTTACAGTAATGAAGAAATCTCTCCTCACATCTTGTTTACTCAGCTTATGCAACACCCCACAGATCGCAATATTCACACATAAAAAATACTTTAAAATGAAGTCTCCTAAGAAAGGAAGTTATCTCTAGTTAGAGGAAGTGGGGGATTTTTACTTTTTGCATGAGTGATCTACCAAACCCTATTAATACCAAGTTTATTGCAAAATTCTTGTGCAAAAGTACATGTGGCTGATGTGGGTTTGTTCTGAAGAAACATGGACCAGGCCATGGTGAAGCATCACCAAGACAGAGCTGTGAGAACAGTTGATTACAGCCCTTAGCCTCCTTCTCATTATTCCCATCCACATCATATCTGAAAGGTAACCTAGGATGCAGTTTATTGAGCACCTGTGGCTTGAGACAGCAGATGGTAGTTTTTCCACACCTACTATTAGCTAAATAAATTTTACACCTACTTTTAGCTAAAAGCAATACTATATTTTTAATTTTTGCTCTTTCTATTCACTTATCCAGGTAGCCCTCCAGTCTTGAACTGGCTCCTAGTCATCTGCTTTTACAGGACAAAAAAATGCTCCTGTTGAGGGCTACTTATTAGCAGGTTCTTTTCCATCATTGCTTATTAGGTAATAAGAGTTTGACTGGAGCAAGTAGAAATGGCTGCAATAAGTGACAAGCATAGGTATTTACATCTTAATTTTTGACAAACTAGTTTAGCATTTTAACTAAGTTAATTGCTGACATCACTTCTGTAACCCTTATGCTCCACGGTTTAATCAGCAGGCAATGATGAAGTAGATGTCAAGTAGAGTCTGTGGGAAGACATACTACTGCAACAGAGCAAAGTTATGTTGATTCTGATTGTTTGAGACCACTTTTCTACTCAGTACTGGAAATAATATCCCAGAGCATAGCTTGGAAGCCCAGCAGTATTCCAGGGAGTCCTTTTCCACTGAAAGGGGAGTCTCCCTCTGTCTGGACTTCTGGACTGCTAGAAGACAGTTTGACTCAAGTTGTCCAGAGCCATGAGAAAAAGCTTCCTATGGGCCACAGTATTGCAAACTGGCAGGCTAGACATCCTGAGGGGTAACAGCTCCATCATTCTACAAGGTGATGTATTAGCTTACAGCTGTGGAAAGCTATACCACCATGTATTCACCCCTCTCCTGCCCCTACGGCTGTGTTCTTCAGACAGGTAAGCTATAGTCTAGAGGCCAAAGCCTAGCTGGAGCCACCAGGCAGTCTTTCACAGCTGCATACACCAAAGCTTCACTCAAGGGGGAGCACAGAGCTGATCCTGCTTATGATGTGTAGAGGTTTTGCTCCCAACGCAGGTGCCCTTGCTACCTTTGCCAGAAGAAAGCAGACTAGCATTCAAAGCAACTTGGAGGATGTTTTTATCTTCCTTGACTTGCTTGTGTTTTCACCGAAAAGCTTTATAACTCCCTTCAGGGCACTGATAGTAGATCAGACGGCTTTTAAGAAAAACACGGGTAGATTTATTGATAACTGCATTTCCTTTTTACCTTACAAGTAGAGTTTCACATTAATTTTCAATCTTATGTTAACATTAATAAAACACTTAAAAGGTTATATAATAAAACCCCGAAGTTTCAGATGCACAGAGACATGAGGATTAGACAGGAAGCGCTTTCTGGTTTTATGAAACTTCGTAGTGCCAGCCTTCATCCCACCCTACAGCTCAGTGTTTCAACAGCCTCTAACACGTGCAGCCACAGATCTACCGCTTGGTATTGATCCAGTGGTATCTATCAACACGTGGTCCTGTGAAAGCAGCTGTTGGCCCGTAGACTTTGTAATCCCTGTGCTGGGCATAGTATGAGCCATCGGTCATATAGGTCTTCCTATGAAGATACTGAGACCAGGGCTGTATGGGTGCCTTGCAGTAGTCACTGAACTAAACAGCAAGAAATGAGATAATGTTAAAATGTGTTTGGGAAAGAGGGGAGAGCAGTCTGGCCATCAACTGTTAAGTCTGTTGCATTCCTCCCTAAGGGAGCCTAGAGGACAGGTGTTAGCTCCTACTGAAAGCCACATACCGTCACCACATGCTTACCTGGTAGACACTGTTAGGATTTCTGACAGTAGGGATAGCTTTTGGCTCCTTGTTGAAGCTCTCCTCATCTGAAGAAATGCCAGAATGATCGTCTAGTGCTGCTCTGTCAACAGCATACCTGATCTGCTGAGAAAGCTCTGGGTTCTCCTCTCCTTCAAAGTGGGCAATTGTGAAGGGCCGGTTCTTCTCACCATATCTGAAAGTGACTGTATCTGTATAATGCAGGTCTGCACTAGCAGCACGGACATCTCTTGGTTGTCAGCTGACACTAGCGAGTGAGTACCACCCTCAGACACCAAAACTCTCATAACAGGCTTGGAGTTGATCAGGTTTGTACAGGGCACTTGACGTGTGTTAGCCACAGCAGCTCAACTCACCTGCAACACACCTCAAATGGGTCAACCCACAGCGTCATCTCTTTCGGCAAGCCAAGCTTATTAAAGTCCACATTACTCTCCACACAAGCTTGCTCCAGCAGTGGATCTCTTGTCTGATGTTTGTTTATCCTTATACACCTAGGTAAGGACAAAGTGCAGGTGGATTTAAGGTTTCTCTGCAACTTTGCAAGTTCTGCTCACATGGAAGTACGCTTAAGTTCTCTCAACACATTTACCCTGTTGATGCAAGTTCTCATTTATAGCCCCAATCAGCAAGTTAGCTTAACTAGCTGATTTACCAACCCAAACAAGATTTTGTTCTAAACACAATGCAGCAATTCACTGGTAATTTTTAAGAGAATTAAAAGCAGTTACAACAACTCCACGAGTCAGTCTAAGACCGCTTGAATTCTGCATTTGAGAAGTCAGAGGGCTACTTGCTGCTGTGCATATTGTCTTAAGATTTCCACCTCTGCTTTCTCGTCATACCTACACAGGCACATACAGTGAAACCAGTTTCAAAATAGATGCCTCTTCAGCAGTTATTAACACTTCTTCCCTCAAGCTTAAGGGACTCTCTTTCAATTTTCTAACACTTATTTCCAGTTTGCAGGCTCCAGGCACTGAAAGGGTGTTCACTGCATCCCAAGTATCATACAAAGCTCCATTCCCCCCTCCCCTTCTAAGGGTCCTCTTACCTGAAGGCTTGTCCTCTAGATGGGTTGTCCAAGTACCAGTGATTCTTATACTTTTCAAACAGTATTGTTGTTAGCTTAGCTGCAAATTTCTCCATTTTATGCTTGCTCAGCTTATCTTCCCTCTTCACTAGCCTCGTGATGAAGAAGACCGTGGCAGCAATTTCATCTTTCATTTTAAGTTGAAGTGCACGAGGTGCTTTAGCTGTTGGATAGTCATCAGTACAGATGAGACACTACACTAGAAAGATTTAATACCATTAAGGTACTATCAAGTTTCAAGGATAGATAGTGCAAAAAGCTGCATAAGCCTGGACAAATAGAGCCTAGATAAACCCAATTGCTAAGCAACTGATAAATAGAGTTCTGGGTAGTGAAACCAGTTTAATGCATTACTACAAGGCACTCACACTAAGCAAATTAACAGAGTGTAAAAAAAAAAAATCAGAAGATAGGATTCATTATATATCACTTATGTATTACAGTCAATAACCAGCAGTTCTTACAGTTACATAGTTCTTTTACACACAAGGAAGCCTACAAACATTACCTTCTGCAAGCAGGTTTTTGAAAACCTGAGGTATGCTTTATAAAGGGCTTTAAATAAGCACCAACAAAACAGACCTAACACTACAAGTATCTCTATCACTTATACATAGGAAGAAGGAAAGAAGAAGAAAAGGAGAAAGAAAGACAAAAACCACCCCACTCCTTCCTCCCTCTTCCTCCACTCTACCTTGTTTGGGGTCTATATAGAACAGGAGATCATGTGGCTCTGAGGAATGTAACAATACTCAGGTGTGCACTGTTAAGACTAACTACACGCTGATTTCAAAGCTATTTCCAATCTACTTGATTTTATTCCAATATCAGCTCCTTCTTTTAGGGTCTATTTAATTGATGGAGCACTGTATTCTATTGTGTCCATCAGTCTATCTCATAACCATCTGTGAAATATTCAAGTGAAATATTCACCATGAGAAAAACAGCACCAGGCTTATTAATTCATTATTAAAATTGCAGTTGACTTGACACAACACAAGGTACTTTCCTTATGAAGCCCTCACATTTGGTATTCTTTATTCTTTATTTGGTATTCTTGTATTTATCATAACATTAATCTTCCTAGTGATCTACATAAATGTTCACATGATTAGTATAGATTTTATTTTTTTTTTTTGAGGCATTTCATACAGAGTGGGGATGGCTCTGATGAAGGGTTCATACACAAGCAGTTTCTCAAATGTGAGTGCATCATTGTTTAAAACTGCAGGCAATAATTAGCTGGGGCACATTCAGAGAACAGCTGATGTGCTCTTTTTTCCCTTTGCTGTTTCAGGAAGTTGTGCCTCCAGTGTCAAATACCAGGAACTGTCAAGACAAAAGAACAAATTAGGGTAAAAAGAGCTGAGTATTTAAACTAGCTCTTAATTTGACTGTAGATGGTGCAGCCAAGCAATTCAAGTGCTTACATTTCAGCCGTGTGAATAGATTATGATACAAGACAGGGGATAAGAAGAATAAAGCATGAAGGCACAAATTTGCAGAAGTGCACATCTTTGCAGAAGTATACCCTAAACCTTGAATTTCTGACTATTTCTGGATTTCTTTTCTCCTCCACTCACACAGTTAGTTCCTTGCTCTTTACAGTTTCTTTCTGCATCACAAAAAAAAACAAAAAAAAAAACCAAACAAAAAAAACTTATCAAGGCATTTAGTAGAAACACTGGTTTTAAGGAATGACTAATAAATTACAAAAAAAGCCTTCTCTTTCTTTTCCTCACATATTAAAATACTTGCTTAATGAATGGGGACCTTTCAATCACCACTCAAATGAAACAGAAACCAAAGTCAGAGATAGATAATGAATCTTCAGAAAAAGCATTCAGCAGTACCAGGAGCTGAGCTTCAATATAGTACAGCAGTGTTTTGACCACAAGAGCATCCTTATCATGCGCCCTGCACTGCACTTGGCTGCTTGTGATGACACATAAGGATTTTATTCCATACACAAGCCACGAGTCATTCTTTTCCTTTGATGTACAGCGTAAGAGGACAATAGTAGCTGGTCCTACACTTTTTGGAGAATGATGTAGGACAACAGAAAATCACTGCTATACATCGCCAGGAGGAATTTCCACACAACAATGTATTTTAGGAGTTGCTTCGCCTCTTTCTGTGCAGCCTGTGAAGATTTTAACTTGCTGACTGTCTGCATCTGGCACACCAAAATTAGCTCTGGGCAACAGATGAGCATTCTTGACCAGGCAAACTGGATTTTCATGCCTGAGGCCTGAATTTTACTCTAGAGATTAAACTTGCTTTAGAAATCTCAGGCAATCGATGGGTCATTTTCTGATCTGAAAGGATTCCCTTGTAAACACTGGAGACGATGTTTACAGCCACATCAATTTTTCTTTGTTTTTAAGCATCTGTTGCATGGTGACATGTCAAAAGAACGAAAAAGTGTTCTCAAGTGACTTGAAACTTTTGATCACACAGAGTTTGGTACAGAGTGTAGCTGCATAAGAAGTGAGCATTATAAAAAACGAGGGTTTGTTTCTCATTTGAAGAGTGAATCCATCCATGAGAGGGGTTAGACCAACAGATACAGCTCGATACAGATCTCCCATAAATAGGTCTTCACAGACTCATTCAGGACTCACTGTATGTCTCATGGTGGATTGTCAGCTCTCCCAACAGCACTGGGACAATTTTCAATCCTGAGAGGCAACGTCTTGTAACATTCTAACCCTGCAGGATTTACTCACAGCTCTGCCAGAGCTATATATTCCTGAGAAGCATTCCAGCATTCTCATCTAGCCCCCTCTGTGGTCCCCACATATTATTTCTCCAAGAGATGATACTTGCTTCATGAAGTATCTTAAATGTCTAAGAATTTTCTGCTGGAGTTATAAACAAGTATCCCAGGGCTCTGCAGAGGGTAAAAGCTAGGATAGATGCTAAGCATGAGGCAAACCCAATTAATTGACCCCTTTTCTACTATCTTTACTTTTAAGAAAATGCAGCTGGGAACAACTACCATAGATCTGTTTTTTTTTTTAAATCTGCTGACAAAATCAGTGTCCAGGAAAATATCAAATGAGAGATTTTCTACCCAAAAAAAACTATGGATAATGCACATAATTACAGTTCTTGAAGTTGTTCTCAACAACAGTTTAGTCCACTCTGGGTTTCATGCACAATCACAGACACAGAGATTGTGACTCCTCTAGTGATAATGCTGTCTTTTCTGCCAAAGCTTAGGAAGTTGTTATTTAGTCTGGTTTCTTTGCCTTCATGTCATTTTTTTCACAATACCGTATTATAATCTAATAAAAGATATTATTTCTTCCTATAAAGCTTGTTTTCCTTTTATTCCTGAACTATCAAGGCTAAAATAACATTATCACTGCAAAACAGCAGCAGGCACCATAGGGAGTCCATCTGGTGGCCTGGAGCTCATAATTTGATCGTAGTTTCCATGTGGGACCTGACCCTGACACAGTTCAGTCTCAGGAATTACCCAGTTACTGTCTTTCCCTCAGTAAATGCCTAACTTGTTTGGATCAGCCTGACACATCACTTGGTGGGACTTTGAACCGTCTCCTGACTTCCTACTTTCTTCAACTTGTCCAGGCAGGCCCTCAGAGTTAGGAAATTCTGTGACAAAAGAGTGAAGTGACTAGATTCCACAAAGGGCAATCAAAGTGAAGTCTGAATCCCTACACCACCTCCTTATGTTGAGTTACTCGTTTCCATAGTTAGGATATAAACTGCAAGCCAGCACTAAACAAACTCTTCACCTGAGAAACCTGATTACAGCAGTGCAATCAGTCGTGCAATAAGGTGCTATTTCTTGCATTTTAGGAGGCAAAACCCAGGCCAAACTGCACGCATTTATAACAACAAACACAGGAAAACTTAAGCAAAGTTCTTGGCAATTCATCCAGTTGGCTGTAATTATTGAGGTTGTCATTGTTACAGAAATCAGGTTCTCAGAACTTTTTTAATTTGGTGTTTTCGATGCCGTGCAGGAGTTCAAAGGTATTTCTGTTAATGGCACAGAAACCAGAATAGCAGAGAGTATTTCTGGCTTCCCATTTGTGTGACAAGAAAAACTGGCTCTGTTAATTAGGTAGATTCACTGAACTCAAATGCTGTCAGTTGTCACTGACTTGAAGAAAACACAGCCCTGGGTGCTCTATTTGAATAATAAGCAGCTAAGAAACAAAATGGCAAAAAACAAAATTTGAACATCCCAGTGTGAGTTCTACTGAATAACAGACAACAAGTTGTGCTTGCACGCATTCCCAGTTGCATCCAAACAGAAACTGTTAGCATCCCAGCAGATTCTGCAAAAACTATGATGAATAGCCAAGTGTTCTGACTGACACGATGCACGAGATAAATGAGCAGACATTTGCGCCAAATGGTGCTGTTGTTTTGTAATCCTGATTAGGAATAGAAAAATCCAAACCGCTAAAAAATGCTGCATTACAGTGGTTGGACATTCATGGTACTGATCCAGAGCTCACTGAAATCAATGGAAATCTGTCCAAAGACTTCAGTGGGATTCAGATCAGGCCCCTAACTCAGCACAAGCATTCTTAGCCAGATTAAATTATGGGTCTCCTGGGTCACCAGGCAAGCCTAGGCATGAACGACAAAGGGAAAGAGTCAGACACAGTTTCTCTAGTAACTGCAGGCCAAACCAAGAGCAAACACTGTTTCCCTAAACACACTAGTGGCAAGACTCACCCCTGCAGAATTTTTTGCAGTTTTCTTGCTTTAAAGGATTGAGTCCATGGAACTAACAAAAAAAAAAAAAAGTGCAGCTTGCTAGTAGCGACCTTCCTCTGCGAGCCGTTTGATTTGTGGATGGTGGATGACAGACAATTTCTCCAGGTAAGCAGCCAAAGTTCGTAACTATTGATGTGAAAATCAGTAAAGCCTGAGTTGTTTTCATACGGGAAAGCATCCTAGGTGATAATCTTAGAGTAAAGCACTTTGCATTTGCTTTGTCAGGCTATATACGGTGCCGATCGTGGTCAGAAGGATGATGTAACAGCAACCACACACCACAGGAGTGCTGCACGAACACAGCATCGATTCAGTGGACCACGCTGTAATGTCAGAGGGCAGAAGAAACCTCGCACCCGGATGCTAAAAACTTACACCTTTATTTAAATCATGCATTTAAATCTCCGCCGAGAATTATTTTTGACTGGAACACGACAGAAACTGCTTCCAATCAAAGCCACAAACTAAAATATTTGTATGTTGATTGCTCACAATTTTTTTTCCCTTCCAGCTTATATAAGTAGATGCTTTCTGGGCCTGACAAAAGGGCTTAAGACTGGGTATTTCAGAAATAAGCAGTGTTCTAATTAAGGTTTTCATCTTCACTTAATTCCTTAGTTACTCAGTGGGCATTCTGTAAACACCTAAGTGATAGTACTCACAGATCATTTTTCTGGTTAAAGATTTTGCCATGAGTATTTTATTATACAAAGCACACATGACGGTACGACCCTGCTAATTACAGTGATCAGGAGGAGCCTCCTGCCCAAGGAAAACACTCGCTGGTGTAAAAGGTCTTTGAGACAAGGTCTGTGAGAACACTCAGGTTGTGCAGATAAGCAGGCAAACCTCGATGGTGTGACAAAACACTGTCACACAGGGCAGATGCAGGAGACAAGATGTAACTGCTAAGGAGGTATATTCCACAACTATAGAAGATGTTCTGGCTTGCAACTCCACCTGTAACAGTTGACTTCAGGACCTGCTTTCACCCTCATTCTGTGAACTGTCATCTTCCCTTGCAGAAGAGAAAAACTCGACAGTTCATGGGGCTATGTAGCCATGTTTAACACCTTCTAATACTTTTAATTCAATTCATATTACAACATGGGAATTGGGAAAACTTAAATTTGCTTGAAGAGGATCTTAAGTGTTTGAGCACCACATATGGCTAGAATTTAATTTAAGATCATCACTCTTCAGCAACTTAAGCAATGAAATAAACTTTTTAAAAAAAACTGGTGCTGGTCCAGCATGTTCTAAAATTAAATAGCAAAGGAAAGACTGCAAAGCTACCTGGGCAGTCTAAGAGCCACTGCTGTAGCCTTGTAAATTTTTCTGCTAATGTAACCAAGTGTTGATTACTTCTGTCCTTTCTTTCCTCCTCCCTATTTGCATGCCATGATCTTCAGAAATGACAAGAGTTTTGAGCCATCCAGCTGGACACAATTTACCTTATAGAGGTATGCAGTTTTTGCATGGAGCAAAGAACAGCCTGAAGTGGGGTCAGTCAGCACGATACCAATCCACATGGGCTTATCTATCTGCCTCCTGCCCCTCCAAACATAAGTGGCAGCAGGATGGGGTTGTGTTGGTGCTAATTGTGAGGAAGCAAAGGGTCACTTAGAGAAACAAGACCTGAGATGCAAGGGAGTGAGAGGACTGCGGTGAGGTAAACAGGCCAAGGGTAAGCATGCAGAAATGGCTGGTAGGCGCCCTAGAAATAGGGAGAGAGGTGGTGTGGGTCACCATGGGTGAAGATGTGCAGCATATGCCAGGAGAACAAGACATTTCTTCTTTTGAGCTGTTGGTCTGTCTTTTTGGGGGCCTCCTTCTATGGCAGCTAGACTCCTGGTAGGAACAAAGCCAGGCTGAAGCCCCTGCACCCAGATATTAGCCTAGAGGCACGTGCCTGGACTGTGACACTAAAGCTGGATCACCTTTGGCGTCTGTGACACAACCTGGAGCCATTTGTCCACAAGAGCAGGGTGGAAACTCGGTGTGTGCTCCATGTTGACTTTGCCCATAGAAACCTCTTTTACAACAAAGCTTCCTATGGCAAGAGCCACCTGCACGTCTCAAAGCAACGGTCCAGCCTCTGTGCACAAGCCCCAGCTGAGTGACCATGACGACAGAATGTACACAAAGGTTACAGGCATGGGGCTGACCCACAGCCCAGATTGGGGACACTCCAACGCAGCAGTCCCAGGGGAAGAGATGGGGCACACAGGGGCCACCTGAGGAACCACACTCAGAGGTGTGTCTGCCACTGCAGGACTGCTGGGTGCTCAGTGAACAGTTTGCTGTGCTAGCCGTGGAAAAGGGAAAGAAATGAAGAGTGAAGAAGCCACCTGTTTTTCCCTTTCCATAAATCTTTTAAAGTATTTTATTATAAATGCAGTTCTTCTCAGGATTATTACAAGGTAAGCTTCTGGAGGGTAAGTCTTGAATTCTTTTTATGTGTTTTAGCAATAAGGCATTTATGGGTGACAGCTAACAAAATTGTTTCATTTGCAGACAAACTTATCCTTGTAACCTCACAGACTCTGTCTCATTCCTGATTTAGGAAAAGCCTGATAAATCTATATAAAATAGTTTTATCACACTATTAATTGTGTATACCTGTATTAGACACAAGGCATAATTGGTTATAACTACTTACACATTCAGTTTTGTTCTGCAGAACAGGTTTACTAATTTCTTTAGCTACCACAAATCAGTGTAAAAGGTGTGAGCAGCCTGACATCTGACTACCAGCACGATCTGTGTCCCTATTCCTAGTTTTCTGGGGAAAAAAAAGCTTTCTGAAGATCATGGATCTAATGAAATTCTACCATTCTTACTGCTGCTGTAGATACCTGCAGTTTCTTCTGCATGAAACCTGTGCTGTAGGACATCAACTCAACTGCCCTAACTAGAGAACAAGGATAAGCAGGATCACTGTGACACAAGCACTAACAGCTGGCATGCTCGAAACCAGGCAGAATGTTATTCATGTTGAACATTTTGTCTTGGCCCAAATTTGCACCTGTCTTTACACTGCCAGCTCTGAACACAGCTACCACCTGGCCTGCGCTCACGTAGCAAGGACTGTGCACCAAGGCTTTTCTCATTTCCCATTTCCATGGCAGTGCATTATAATAATTTAAATTTTTCTATTTCATTGCTTTGCCTTTGCACTCCTGAAATGACCTTTGTGATGCACCCACTGCAGTTTTTAATTATCAAGATGAATTAATTTCTGATATAAATACTCTGGATTTAGTAGAATACCACTAAGGGTGATACGACCAATGTTTTCTATTATTGTCAATCGCGTGTTGCTACAAGAGCATTTGAGGAGACAGAGTATGTTAATAAAATTATTGGAAGTGCTTTCTTTTTTCTAGGGTTGAATACCACGATCCCATCACAAGCGTAGTGCTTGGTTTGTAGGCAGTGTAGTTAGCTGATTGTATCCATTGCTTCACAATCACTAACTTCACTGCCATCAAAACAAGGCACAGGATTCCCTGCTACAACCCCAGTACAGAAAACTGCACTGCAAAACTTCCTTACCACATCTTTCTTCCTAGTGCAAAATTATTAATAATGTTCATTCATTTACAGCTTTATTTCCAGAATTTTAGGTGTCCCAACAGAAGCATATGGTATATGTTGGCAATATCAAGTGAAATCTTAGATTTCTTGATGTTGATGGTAAAATCCTTAGGCACTTTCCTGCAGCAAGACTGCTGTGTGTTGTGTTTAAATTCTTTAGACCCATGAAGACTTACTGTATACTTCATTATGCACCAATATTGGACTAAGAATTTTTTTGGTTGTACCCTTCAGTTTATCTGTATTGGGAAAATAGTTTTCATTTAGCTTTTATGTCTTATTTAGCAAGCTAGTAAGTGAAGGGGGTTTTGAGCAATAATTAAATATTAAACTCACCGAATGCTATAAATGTTTTTTACCCTCGCCACTTTGCTTAATGTAGAAGAATTTTAATAATGGAGAAAATACTTCATAGTGCTAGAACCTGCTCTAAGAGGGGTTTTTAACAAAACCTTAGTCTTCATCAATGCAGGAGTTGAAAGCAAACTGTGTCTTACATCAGCCTGGTTACTAGGCAGTGTAGTTAGCTGATTGCCAGAAGTGACAATCACTAGCCACACAGCCAGGTAAAAAGGTTTGGAAGATATCTCAATGGAAATCGGATGCATAGGAATTTTGACAACAGAAGGCAAATAGACAAACCTCTTTGCAGAAGCATCTAATAGCCAGGCACGACAGTGAAACAGAACAAGGGAAATGCACTGGATTGCTTGTCACACATGCAAGAGGTATCGGTGCATTTGTCAAGCCAATTTTAACTGCACCTTCCTAGGTGACAGGCTTCCTTCACAACCGTTTTGCCTACAGGACAGCAAACCA
Source organism: Otus sunia (assembly GCA_010365825.1). Taxonomy (NCBI): domain Eukaryota; kingdom Metazoa; phylum Chordata; class Aves; order Strigiformes; family Strigidae; genus Otus; species Otus sunia. The sequence goes on from ML997607.1 coordinate 5,684,012, forward strand.
CATCAGAACAAACTGAAAGGTTTTTTTCTTCCCAGAATTTGCAGACATCAGCTCCTGTTCTGATTGTGCTCGTCTCAGCCTTACACTTGTCTAAGGCCACAGCTTTCACATTTACCTCCATTTACTCTGGATGAATAAATAAAATTGAGGCCTGTGGTGGCAGCTATTTCTTGTTCATAGAGAGGCCCGAGGCTAGACTTGAGTGAAAATGGGCTGAAGACACTTGAAATGAGATGTACAATGTGGGCAGCCTTCTGGTTTTCCATGTTCACTGTGACAGGCAATGGGTCCCTTACAGTGCAGCTGGTTCCTCAGGCATGTCTGTGCTGCCATGTCCCCTCTGAGATGGCTTCACACCTTCACTACAATCCTTCCTAGTGGCCACTAATGCCAGTGATGGCAGGGAAAAGGGAAGGGCCCAGCAGAATGGTCCTGGGTACCCACCACAGCAGGTGGCAGCAACAGGGACGTGTCAGTGGCACAGGCAGCACCAGGGTCCCACCATCCTCTTGCTTCCTCGTGGCCACAGGGCAGGAGCAGACAGGCTGAGCTGGGCAGGCCCACCTCATGGAGAGGGGACACCAGGACACAGCCCCACGCAGAGCCAGGACAGCACCTGATGGGTCCCTTTCTTTGCTGGCTCAAGCACAGCCAACGTGGGCTTTGCCCACAGCTTCTGGGCCTCGGCCATGCTCCCACTGCCACTCGTGTCCTGGCCAGGCCCTGCCACCCTGCCCCACGAAGAGACCCTGCCTGGAGCCCTACAGCATCTCTGGGGCTGCACATCTCTCTGCAGGGTCCTGCACCTTACCTGGGTGCCCCTCTCCAGAGCCTCACACCTTCCCTGGGGTCCCCACACCTTCCCTGGGGTCCCCACACCTCCTCCCAAGGCCCTGTGCACTCCTGGGAGCCCCACACCTTTTGCCTCAGCCCTGCACCCTCTCCAGATGCCCCGACCTCTCCAGACCCTCATGCTCTCCCTGCACCACCCCCCTCACCTTCCCCAGTGCCCTTAACATGATTTTACTTCCCAAGAGGGAAGTGTTGCTCTCCAGGGCCCACAACTTTCTAGCAGTAAGTATGAAGTACTGTGTGTCCCCAGCTTGCTAAATCTTTGTTGCCTAGGTTTCTGGGAGGAATGAATTCTCAGGAATGAATAATGACTCATGCCCATAAGCTCTGGAGGACAGAAGAGCCACAGTCCCTAGTGTCCAGGACTGAGATATTTCAGCTGATGCCTACTATCTTGGGATCGAGACACTAAACTTTCTGAATGGCCCCAAGGTATGCTATGGTTCTGTTGCCCTCTGTAAAGGGCAGTGGTTGTAGGAGCACTTGCTCATTTGCCTCTCATCTGTATTATTTAGAAAGTGAGAAAAACAGTGAGAAAGAGAGATTCGCAGAAACTCAAAGCATGGGGAAAACTAAAGTAAAAGAAAAGTATCTCCTGCAGGTAAGAACCACTGATCCCTGCTCTTTTTCATAAATAATTCCATTCCCCATGTGTCATTTGGTGGCATACTGGAACTTGGGAAATGGTGAACAGTAATGAAAATCACCTGGCCACTGTGTGGTGTGCATGATGCAGTCTATTTCTTGATGGATACCTTAAACTTACTCCCAGTTGGGTCATGCTGGTTTGGGGCAGGGCTGAAAGTAGTAGGCTGTGTGCCTCATTTCTTCACAGTAAACACATAATGTCTGTTCTGATTTAGTACCTAAAAGTAGCCAACTGAGAGTGCCCAGATTCAAAAGTGGATAATTTTTTGGGGAAAAAAACCCACTGTGCTGTATGCACTTTCACACAAAAAATCCTGGCGTAGAGACAGTGAAGCAGAGCTCAAAGCATAACTTTATTTCTTAGTTCTCTTAGTTATTAATAGATCTTCTCCATTAGCCTGTGCCCAGCAGCAGCCAGTGCCAAGAGTTCATTGACTGAGAGGTGCGGGAAATTTGGTAGTGGGCTTCCATGGAAATGCTTCTGCCTTAGCCAGGTTTAGGTGATATTTTGAGAGAAGCATAATTCAAGAACTGCTAGACCAAACCATTTCAAATTTTATAGAAACTACTTACCTGCAGGACAAACCGTAGATTTTAGCACACAACATCAAACCTGAGTTTACAGATGATGCTGAAGGTGTAACTGGGGTATTGTGGTGCCGTTCAGGTGGGATCCTTCCCGACTCAGCAGAGCCTTCTGACTTCGTGGAGTGCTGACATCCATCTGGCATGCAACCGCCCACTCAGCACTTTAGTTAACAGTTCCTGGAGTCTGTAATTGGTGGACAGGATCAATAAACTTGAGCATGCTATGAGGTACATACACTCCTGTTCGTGCAGTGACTCAAGTATTAAATTGGCCATGAAAAGAAGCGAAAGAAGTGACACTCCGGATCACTGAGGTTCATCTCCTGCAAAACAGTGGGACTGGACCAAGTATACAGAGCTTGGGGTTTCTCCTACTAATTTGCCAAGAAAAAGGAGATGCAGACAACAGTTGTGCTTGCTATTGAGACACTGACACAAACTTCTGCTGAAGCTTTTGTTAATCTAACTGGTGAATTAGTGTTCCACATATGTACCATGAATACAGTTCACACAAGTAACAGAAACTAGGGCAACTAGTATTAAATATTGTAATAACATTTTTAGCCTGACTCTGTAATTATACTTTTTTTTTTCTTTTTTCCCTCATTTTAGTAAAACATTCCACATTCTCACTGAAAAGCCTCTAGCCTATATTTGGGAAGCAGCCAGATGAGAGCAATCTGCAAGAGGTGCACAGAAGTGCTGAGGTCTGCAAGTCTTCCCTGCAAGTCAGCAATACTTCTTTTGCAATTAATAATTCCTGAATGCATCTCATCCATTATCATCAGTTAGCCTTCTTTCTGAATTCTGGCTGAAGTTAACAACAGTTCCCTGAACCTTCCTTTCATTTTTTTCTAAATTCAGTAACAATAGATGATAGCAAGGTTTTGCAGCTTTGGGTGTCTGGCAGCTGTAAAGGTGACTGATTAATTTCAGTGAGTAAATTATTTTATACAACTACAGGACGTGACTACGTAAGCGTAAGAAAATTAAAATTAATGCACCATATGAAAGAAAAAAAAAATGTTCACATTATTATCGTTCATCGGTGTCATTTACTGTTCAAATCCAGATTTCAGACTTGATGCAGACACTTGGTTCCTGCAGCAACCTGGAAGCTCTGTTGTGTAGATCTGGGAGGTGAATGTTGTCTCCACAGTGGTACAGGGACAGAGTTTTTTTAGAAAGAAAGCCTACCTGCATTAACACTCTCATTTCACAAACTAACTGTGAACTAATTTATTAGAAACGCTTATTTTAATTAGCTAATTTCATATGAAATAGGAATAAGGCACATGGCAAAAAAAGCTGCTGTCTTTTGGGTGTTTATTTCACTGGACTATTCTGTAATTCATTCATTTCCACAGGCTTTAGTATGTTTATTCATCTCGACATTTGGAGTGATTCCTTCTGATCTGAGGAAAGAATGATTATTTCAAACCTCATATAAATCTAGGAAGAGAAGTTTGCTCTCCCAAGTAGTGTGTTTTCAAGACCTCAGATCAAAGAGAAATCAAAGAGAACTCGAAGTCCTGCAGCCAGTAACCTGTTACGCCTCTTTCTGCTGTATGTTCACTCACTCTCAGCTTCAATGAGGAATTTAGAATTTACAATCAAGTTAAGTATTACATGCTTTTAATTCATTTTTCTGAGCTTGCCGTGGTCAATATATTTCATGTCAGGCCAGAGGAGAGAAGAAATGCTGGCTTTGCTGAGGAAACAGAGAGAAGAAAGGATTGCAGTAAGTCTGATTCCTTTTTATGATGGATGCATCTGAAGGTGTGTGCATGCTGACAGCATTCAGAGGACCACAGCCCAGCGTATGGGGGTTCATGAGGTATTGCAAACCATGTCATGGTATCCGTCTTGCATAGCAGAAGAACCTTAGTTTGAACCGAGTAGGCATGCAGAAAAGTCAGCTTTATTCAACAAATTCCCTAAGCAGAGAGGATCCTGTAGGCTGTGTGATTCTGAAAGTCTCAGGCCAGGCAGTAGGAAGCAATAGGCATAGCAGCTAAATGAAGTTTAAGCAAGCTAAATAGGGTGACTGGACAATTTCCAATCTGAAAACCGCAAGAAGCAAGGCAGTGATATTATAAATACTTTAAAGTGTTTGAAGGTCTGACTGTTTCTTGATGCTACCTTTTCTTTTTGTAAGGGTAGATCTATAATTCAGCCAGCTACCACACACTGGCCTTGATTACTTTCTCCAGCACAACAGAAGAGTCACTGAGAATGGATTGCATGTCTTGCAGGGTATCTCAAAAGGATAAGTTCATACACCAACATTCTCGTGTGGAGATGTTTGTGGGAGAAGCAGCCGGGAAGCGAGGCTGGCCTCACTGGTGGAGGCTGAAGTGCTCAGGCTTGGACAACAGGCCCAAGGCAGAGCTGACCTATAGATGAACCCTCTATATTTTATAACTGATAACCATTGTGCTAACGGGTATTATACTGAGTTATAACAAACCACCCAGTCTGATGGAAAAGGTGGAAGTGTTGAAGCCTGAGCAACAGCCCCTGAACCGAAACTGTTAACTCAGGATGTGACCCCTAATGAAATCTGCCTGGAGGATGGAGCTATGATGGATGGATCCTTCCCTTCCTTTGTACATGAATAGAGTAACAGAGCCATGGAGGCAGGTGTCTCTCTCCAAGACCTGATGTGATGAATGTACCTTTCCCTTCCTTCATACATGAAGAGGGTAACAGAGCCATGGAGGCTGGGGCCTGTGTGGCATCGCTGGAGAACAACGGACACGTTGTGAGTGATCCAGCCCAAGGGGCCTCACGGTAACAGCAAGCTCCAGCTGTGCTCGAGGACATAAGCAAGGCTGAGATAGATTTAGAAACTACACTCCTGCCCAAGAGATACAGAGGTTGGAATGTGGAAAACAGGGGCTGTACCTGGGGGGAGAGCAGCGCGTGGACACCACACCGGGACCAAGCATAGAGGGCAAAAGGGCACGTGAACAAGCAGCTTTAGCCTATTAGCAATAAGATAGTGGCGTGTGAAGCTCGGGATAGTGTATAAATTGCTGTGTGGCCTTTAATAAAGGGGCATCAACTTGATCATATTGATCGTCTCAGCTGTGTCCGTGACTCCGTGTCGGCCATGCCTGTCCTCAGGCCTGACGTGAGACCTTGTGCATGATCCGATCAAATAAGCAGAGAAATTCCCTTAGTTTCTTCCTTGAGCCCTGGCCAGGCTCTGGGGGGAACCTAATGTGTAATTTAAACCAGATATTTCTGCTTAAAACAAAGGTGCCAGTTATTCTGGCTTGCTGATTTTTAGCATATAAGGCCAGGCCCGCTCACAGCGACTTGGGAAGCCTCAGCTCCGGGTGGAGGCACCGCGTAGGATTCCCCACTTGCAGGGAAAGGTTCTCCAAACCCTCGCTGTGACCGGGGCTGCCCAGCCACTGCGGGGCTGGATGATGGGAACGTATGCAAATGGTGATGGATCTTTCTTAATCACTGTTCTCCCTCTCAGGCAGTAACGATGTGATGCATTACCTGTATTTTCCTATTTGTTTCAGTGCACCATTCTGCCTTTTCTCACTGTATGTTTTCTGTGTTACTCTGTTATATTCTTTTGTTATTTCTAGTAAAATACGCCTGCTCTTTTCACTCTGGTGTCTGAGTTTAATGGATATCCCCGCTCAGCAAAACAGAGGCAGACAGGGAACAGGGCCAATATGAGAAAGTGTGGAATCGTAAAAACGGGAAGAACTCGGGAGTGCAAAGGGAACCCCGCAGCAGCCACGGCTGTTTGCTGCCCCAACGGCAGTGAGGATGGGGCAGCACTCTGCTGGAGGCTCTGTATTCTATCTAGAGACACAGGACAAAAGGACCTCAGCTATTTAAATTAAACCAATTTTAATACAACTATGTTCAAGGGTCTACATTACTCAGTTTAATACGCCAAAGGAATCTTTACAGCCTGTCCATTTTTACTTGCTTCGATTTTTTTTCATTTTTGTCACTAGGGGTTTTTTTCCCACTGAAACACTGAAAGTCAGTTTATAAAAACATTATGAAACTAGCTGCAGGTTTCACATGCTCTGCTCCCTAGAAACCTCTCATAAACTAAATTTGAGCAATAAAAGGAAGACCTCCATTTAGGGATGTTTATTATTATCAGTAGCGAACTGTAGATTTGCTGATTTATAATGGTTTTTGCCTGGCCTGGCCGGATGTTTATCAGGAGAAGAAAATTCAAGAATAAGAGGTCTGTATTATATTAAGGCACTTCTTCCCTTCAGTTGTAATTCATAAGATACAAAGCAGAGATAGATGAGTTTTTACCCCATATAAGGTCAAACATCTGTCATTCTGAAGAACTACATATCCTAATAAATACAATTTAATTAGTAGTAGAGAGGAGAACTGAAATGTTAAAGCTGGTAAGTGTAGTGATTTGAGAAGTTACTTGGAAAACAAAATTTCAGATGATACTTTCAGAAAGTACATATTCATTTTAGACATAAAAGTCTCCTTTTTTTCTTCCTCCTTATTTAAGCTTTTAAGTTGGTTCATATCAAGTACTTCCTCTCCTCAAAGTTTTAATAAGTGCTGAATTAAGTATATCTACTTTGTCCAAATTCCATCCATCAAAGCTAGGCCTGAAACAACACATGCATCTCCTTCCTTCTGGCACCATAACTCATGTGAGTTTTATACTCTGGACCACTCAGGTACCACATTAGCCCATTAAAAAGCCCCAAACTCTTTACTATTGCTAGTGCAGCCTTTTGGTTCAGTGTTTGTATAAAGCTGTCTTCCAGGGTAAACAGTAAGTTTAGAGTGAACTACTGATAAGATGTCTTTCTCCTTTTTAGAAAGAGCTGATTTCTCAGCCACATAAACCAAAGATCAAAACCAATTAAGGTAAAGAAAATGCTTACAATAAGTTTGTTGGTTTTTTTTTTTTCCCCTCTATCTAAATAGTCAGGGCCTATGGGGGGTGGAAGATGCTCTGGGTTTATCATTATTGTTATTATTTTGAAAAGAACTACTCAGTTTGATCCTATATTAATACCTATTATTATAAAATTTAGACAGTAAAAGGCTGAAAGTCTGCTGCTGTTCTGTACTTTACTCCTTTACTTTCTATATACACTCAATTATAGTAGTTAAGGGAAGGAAGTAGAAGCTTAGACATTTTTAAAAAGTTACGAAGACTTTAATTTTGCTATTCTAGTTGGAATTGAGAAAGTCAGGAAAAAGACCAGTTGTCAAAGTGTTTCCATATTTCTGAAAGGGCCAGGAAATATCAGAAAGCCTGTTCCTTTCCAGTGCATGTCTTGGCTGAACGAGGGAAGAGGCATCATTGTGACCTTGTCAGTAGTATCACACTGTATTTCTTTGGTTATATTTTTGGTTATCTATCTCTTTGGTTATATTTTTCCAGATTTTAAGAAGTTTCCATGCTGATTGCCCTGCTATAGATCCAAAAATACATCACCAAAATAGCATATTACATCATCATATCATGTTGCATGAGATGACTCAGTCACATTCTTTGGAAAGTCAGCCTTACAGATACCGACACACAAATCCAGAGGGAGGGTTTGATCCTGAAACTTATTCTGCCTGCAGCATTCTTGTGGAGCCCTGTTGAAATTGCCTCTGCCATCACACACGTCTGTAAAATACAGCTGGTAAACGAAGCCTTTAGGAATACCTGAAGACTTTGGAACTAGGTGGGATGGAATGACCTGAAGTGTAGACTTCGCTTAAGTTTAGGCCAGTGACATAGCTGCAACAGTTGATGAAAGGGGCAGTGAAGGATTCCTTCCTCTGTAACAAGCATTAGGCTTGAGAGCACTGACAATCTGGTCACATTATAGGGGACAGTTTCCTTCCTGGCTGTGACCTCCTGCCAAGGGCTGTTACTTTCCAGTGTCAATAAGTGTTAAAATAAACAGGATCCCTGCAGCTGTCAGGTAGGGACTACGCAAGCAGAAATACAAGTTTAAGGTCATTCACTGTTGCTGTTAGTCTGGAATTGAGAAAAATTGGAAAACTGCCCCAGCAGAACTACGACAGCATGTTTTGGCTACGTGCAGTGTTGGGCTTCCTTTCCCTTTATGCTGTTTCCCAAAGGGATTCTCTCTTATATTTACATTAAAAAGCAGCTTTTTTAACTGGCAAGTCATTTCTCAATTTAGGATAGACAGGATTATTATTTTTAACTAGTAGATAGTTGATTTTTTTCACATTTACTGCTAATATTCTGTACAGAGAAGTTGAGGCAGTTGCTTTTGCCCTTAAAGCACTGCCCTGTCTATCCCAAAATATTAATCTCACTCCTCAAATGTGGTTGTGTCCCTCAGATGGGACTACAGGGCAGCCCTAAAGATGTGTTTGGGCCACGGGCTGATGCAGTGTCAAGAGTTAAAGAGAATAGCTACACTTACTATGAAGTTGTTCTTTATTCCTAAAAACTGCCTCATCTTTGAAAATGCTGACAAGGTACCTCACAGCCCTTGATTCAGCAATTTCTTCCTTTTAATAAATGCCATTTAAATTATTTAAGTGAGGCCATTTTTCCTCTCACTGGCACCAGTTTAAGCAAGATGGTGCCACTGAATATCCACAACTTGAAGACTCAGCAATGAACCTGCAGCTTACAACTTCCAACTCATCATATGGATGTGTCAGCTGAGAAATGACTGACAACAATTCATTCTGAAAGCAAATATCTCAGGAATATACCGGGCATTAAGTAGAATTAATTTCTAGTGTGACTGTTACCTTTGAAGTTCGCTATAAAAGAAAAATAAAAGTATCTGGAAGAAGTGAAAAGGCTGAAGGTGTAACATCTGCTGAAGTGAGCAGTCGCAGGAGGGAACGACCTACAGAATTCTTCCTTCCATCCCCAGATACTTAGAGAAGGAAAGCTTAAGCTGTGTTGAAGCTGGGCCAAAGACAACCAGTGCAGCTCTTTACCTGAAATGGCAGTTAATTACACGGGGAGAGTTAAGATTCATGCTTTATGTAGCAGCTTATGGCCTGTGAAGAAACCTGTAGTTCAGTTTATTAAACTATTACATTTTTTCTTTTAAATATTTTAATCTGAAAAAATAGGCACTGCTGTATTTACCGAAGCAAACTCACCCAGAGCATAGGGTATTGATTACTGCTGAATTTAATTAGAATAATTGTGTTTTTGTAATGGTCTGTTAGCACTCATTACTGGGAAATATGACCGTACCAATTTTACTAATGTCTCATAAAATATTTATAGTCTGTATTGACCAAGATGATCCCTATTTCCAGTGGCAACTCAGATGAATGGCTGAGAAAGTATTTCATAATTTGAGAAGAGCTACATTTATAAAAATATTTTCCATGGACAGAACAGACTCTCTTCCTGATTCCTTTTTCCTTCAGTAGGCCCTCTTTTTTCTTGTTGCTCATCTTTTTCCTGATTTCAGCAGACTCATGATTTGTGCATGTATTTTCACAGGCCTTCACTTGCCAAGTGTTTAAAAGTAGAAATGATTTCTTCCTTACCAGCATTCAGAGGAAATAGCTTAAATAGTTCACTGCTTTGGGGTTTTTAGATTTATTTAACTAGCAGCTTGGGGGGTTTTGTACTGAATTTGTATTGCTTTAAAGCTACAAATCAATACAGATCTCTCAATGTGAAGTTGTATGTACTGATAAAAAGAAAACAAAAATATTTCTTCAGAGAAAGTCGTTAAGCATTGAAGTCATTGAGTCATAAAGTACTTTTATACTGACATATAATTACATCCCTATCGGGAATTCTATTGGAATCGCTTTCCAAAAAAATCTCACAATAAGCTATGTACCTTTAGCCATGTAGGTACATGAACACAGTATGTGCATGTTGAAAGGGTTTCACCCAGCTGCTTTGTGCCTGCGCGGAGAACACGGAACAGGAAACCTGTGCAGTACCTCACCTGATGAAATGTGATTTTTCTGTTAGCTTCTATATTGCCTTTGAAGTTTTTCTCAGTCAGCTTTTCTCTAAGTTCTGATACTCGTAGGGGCATTCTTTTGTGTGGACTTTCTAAACTTCTGTTCTCCTTTCTGCACATAGATAGGCATTTACAAGGCATGGCTGCATTTAGATACACACACAGGAATCTAACACGATGACACAGTCTAAGCTAAAAACTCCACACCCTGGCAGCTATTTCACACTGACTCTTCTCTGTAGAACTGGCCAAAGGGTCAAAGCCCACACCATTTTCAGGACATTGGTGTGGCTGCAACCAATTGACATTTCATGTAGATGAGCTGCAGCTGCACCATCAACAGTTTACTTTATCTGATATAGCTCTGTTACTTCCAGCAGGCAGAAGGTGTCTGAAGCTGACTTTATGGATTAAGAAGCAGGCCTTAAATAGTTCAGCTAAACTGTCTGACAGAATAAAGTGTTTCTTTTCTGCTCCAGAAAAAAATACCCTGCTATCAGAACCACGCTGCTTTGGACTTCAAGGCATGGACATTCCTCATCTGACTATACCTAGTTGTTCCTACTGAGACATGGCATGAATGTGACAAAAGCTGTGGATGGGCTTGCAGCAACTGCTCAGTCTATCCATAAATTCCTTTGTTTTGCTAAAGTTAAAATAAATGCTTAATTCAGAAACATTTTAAATGATGTAATATATGTACTTAGTAAACTATTAGTTCCTAATGTGCTGTTGATGATCTTGGAAACACTTCGGGTTTTATTCCTCTTGCTTTCCTGTTGTCTTGGTATCACAGCAGTGAACAACGTATGCCAATAGCTGCTTATCAAGGCTCAAAATCACTCTGAATTCTGTTCTTTATTGGTATCTTACACCAGTGTGCCGTGAGGCAGAGCAGGGGGCTCAGTTTGCTGCCTTCTCAGTGTGGAGGAAATGAAAATATTTTTTTCTCTTACGGGTTTTTTGAAGTTGGCAGGATGAAAGGAAAAGGGCAATAAAGTGCAAAAGTGTCAAGCATTTGGGATCCTAGGAATTCTACAACTGGAAAGACATATGCTTACATCTTTCTACAAGAGTATATATTTTCCTTAGGTTTGTGCCAGATATCATCTATTAATATAATTTGCTTCAGGAAAACACATTTTCTATTCTGGTGCTCTCATGTTCTCTTTCACACATGTACACACCTCTACCTCAATTAAAGTGCCAGTTCTGCCTGGCTAACACTGACATAAATCTTTATCATCAAAGTTAGCTTTTGAAATATTAATGCTAAAGTATTTGGGAGCCAAAATATGTACCTGGGTAGTTGTGGACTTGTATTCCGTGGGCATCCGTGGTCCTGGGATTTCTGACTTGCAGGAGTTGAAATCTTCTGAATTTACTAGAGAGCTTCCAAATGGCACTCAGCTACAATCTGAAGGGGCTGTTAAATTGAATATATGTGTTTCACATGTGCTCAATTTACCTAAATTATAAATGAGGAGCAACTGCTTTGGCTATGTTAGGACTTGTCTTTATAAAAGTAGAAAACACATCAAATGAAAAAGGCTGTGGCTAGTAATGTTAAGGCAGCACAATTAAGACACTAAGTTTTGTTACCAAGTGTTACACACAGATTTGAATGCTTGCAGCTGACCTTTGTTAAAAATAGCTAAACAAAGGCTTCTGTCAGCTGCTGCCATTTTCCTGTTGAAGTTAGTAAAGTCTTTGGTAATCACTTTGCTGCTGTCATATGACAGCGTTTTCCTCCGTTGTGCTTTTGGTATGGGAGAGGCTGTAAAATGCAAGTGACAGAATATTTATGTGCCAGGAATTCAAGAAAGCACACTGATAATGTTGCTACTACTTGCCATGGATATATTCTTTTTTTTTTCCTTCAGAGCCATTACAGCAATGCTTTCCAATGGATTTACAATACAAACATGCTGAAAAAAGGAGAGTCTTCTAAAATGGTGAGCAGAAGGGTTTAAATTGTGTTATAAAAATACCTATAGCTATAAAGAAGGTGAGGTTTTGTTTAATTTCTAGAAACACTGTAATTATTTTTTTTACTTTGGTAAGTAAACAAGAAAAAAAACTCCCCAAACAAACTTTCCTTTGTCAAAAGTTTTTCAAAGAACAAATGTACTAGTGGAGCTTCAAGATGAGGAAGACTGGCTTGATAAAGGCTTGACTTCAGGGTTACAACTCAGGCTAGCCAGTTTAGAAGCTTGGTTCTTCCCTGTATTTGGGACATTTTCAGTTATATTACCTAACAGTTTAGAAAGAGTTCAATGCACAGGTCACTTGCACTGACATACCCCACTTTGAGTTGTTTTGTCTTCTAAAACAAGTTAAACCCAAAACTGTCTCACTAAAATATTAATCCTCATTCAGGTTCATGAAACCAGTTAAATTGCTCATATCCGTGAAGTTGCTCAAGTGCCTAAAGTTATTTACTAAATCCAAATCTGGATCACCAAAGAATTGGGAAATAAAAAACTTCAGTTCTGGAATACCACTGGCTTCACTTCACAGACATGGCACATGCTGCAAAGCCAAAGCTTTAGTTCAGTTCCAACACCTACCTCCGAGATTCCTGACTTCTGGTAACCTGGAGTGGAATGTCTTAAGGATATTTTAAAGGATCTTTCTCTATTTAAGATATTGAATTCAGAAATAGCTTCTCCAGCTGGACTCCCAAGAGTTGGTCTAGGTTTTAAATCTCTCATAAAGTCGTTAATCTCCCATTTTAAAACATCGATCCCAGCTAGTCTCTGAGCAGGGACTGTAGCTTTTAAAGCTCCTGTATCCGTTCATTTTGATGATCTACCCCTTTCGGCAACCTGCAAGAAGCCTTTGGGCTGAGCCGGTAAATTCTTAGCCGGACAGCCAGTGTCCCGGGACCGGTGCGCACCAACTCCCCAGCACCGGGAAGCAGGAGCGGCATTTATTACAGCCTGAAACCAAGTTCCCGTGTTCTATTTTCAGTGCCGAGGCACTTTCTTAAAGGCATCAGTCTGGGGAGGGTGCGCCCCCGGTTTCGGGGACCGCAGGTGTGGTTTCTGTCCCTCTCCCTTGGGGTGGGTGATGTCTCCTGCGCTCACGCCTTGTTTAAGCGTGGGACGGGGAAGTTATAAAGCTGGAGCGGGGGGAGACCTGCCGAAACGACGAGGTGTCTGCAGGGTGGCCCAGGGGACGGGCGGGGAGAGGCGCCCCGCAGCGGGCGGGGAGCAGAGATGCGCAGCGAGGGAGGCGGGTCCCACTCCCGGCCTTGGGCTGCGGGGCTTGGCCGCCACCGCCCCCAACCCGCGCAGGGGCTGCGCAGGGGCTGCGCTGGCCCGGAGCCCGGGGAGGAGGGAGGGAGGGAGTGAGGGAGGAGGCGATGGCGATGGCTCCTCCCCGCTCTCTTCCCTCCTGCCCGGCAGCCGGACCGCGGGCCACTCGCCCGGCGCTCGCCGATGGAGCCGCGGACGATGCTGGCGACCGCGGCCCTTTGCGCTGCCGCGCTGGGCTGGCCCGCGGGGGCGCGGCTGCTCAGCGGTAAGGCGGGGGCCGGGGGGGCCGGGGAACGCGCGGGGCCGGGCCCGGGGCTTTTCGCCCCCCTGGTCCGAAGCGGTGATGCCAGCTCCGCCGGCCGCTGCCCTCTGCCTGCCCGGGGCAGCTGTGGCGACGCAGGCGAGGACGTGTGTGGCCTCCCCGGTCCAGGAGCTTTCCCCTTCCCGCTCCCCTGGGGAGTCCCCGCCCGCATCCCCCGCCGGAGGGGAGCATCCCCCGCCGGAGGGGAGCATCCCCCGCCGGGGGGGAGCATCCTCCGTTGGGGGGGAGCATCCTCCGTTGGGGGGGAGCATCCTCCGTTGGGGGGGAGCATCCCCCGCCGGGGGGGAGCATCCCCCGCCGGGGGGGAGCATCCTCCGCTGGGGGGGAGCATCCCCCGCGTCCCTGGTGGGACGGGCGCTCGCCGGCTGTCCGGGTTCCTTTTCCTCTTCCCGCTGCTCTCTCCTGCCTTTATGCTCGGTTCCAGGAATTTTAAATGCTGCCCTGGCTTCCAGCACTCCTCTTGTCATCCGACTCTCGGTGGTAATTACCAGCCTGGCTGAGTTTTCAGCCGTCGGTGGGTTGTCTCATTCTTTCTCTACGAAGTCTCCTGGTGATCAGTCTGGTCTCCTGGTTTTGTGCACAGGAATGTTGCCTCCTCAGACACCTTTCCTAGGAACAGATAGATGGCAGCTCAACGTTGAACCGGCAGCATTTTTAGATGTGGTACCCAAACCAGGTGGTCTAGTCTGGTTAAAACCAGTCTGGAGGGAAGTTTCTGCCTGTCTTGATAGGTCGGTGTATTCAGCAAAGAGCCTGAACACTCTCACCCATGAAACGTTGGTGTAATTCCAGCATAAGGCAAATAGTTTTATTATATCTATAAATAGAGTTTTAATTCTGCCACGCTCTTGTCTGCAGTAGGACTTCTGTAGGAGTGAGTTAGAGGGCTCAGCTGCCAGCTGGGGGGTTGGAGATTTATTTTCATGAATTTTTAACTTCTCAGTGACTCATCCTTAGTCTTGCCTTACCAAGGCTCACTGGAGTCAGCAGGCTCTGAGGCAGATCCCATGTAGGTAATGAGGAGACAAGTGGAAAATAGGAGGAACCCTTTCAGCATTGCTTAGAGCTACGTATCCAATTATCCCGTTACCTAAACTGTATTTGGGAATGTAACTATCCCTGAAGCCCAGACAGTTATCAACTACAATAAATTTTTCCTTAGCTGAAAGCAGTGGCGAGTTTGTCTGATATGACAGAGATTTTCTGCCAGTTAATGGGAAAAAAACCTGTTGGTATCAGAGAAGAACCCGAGCACAGTTTGTGGCATTAATTTCTGGACCGTTGCAGCAGTTTTTTGGTAACGGTGTGCTGTCTCTGTTTTTCTTATGTCTTTCACAATAGCAGTGGACATATCCCTCAGAAGAGGTAAGGTTTTTTGGCTTTTTTACCAAGCTTGCATGAGTGTTAAGTTACCAAGAGAAACACAGGTTATACCTAGAGATATATTTTTAAATGCTGCCTTTGCAGTACAGCCAGTTTTAATTTCTGTGTAAAATGTTGGCAGATTCTGAGTACTTAACTGTTCAAAAATTCCAGTACGAAGGGTGTTTAAATTCCCACTCTTAGAGTGGCCATGCAGGAACGTACAAGAATAAAGAAAAGCCAGCATATATCCCATAGAGGGCTTTCTGATGGCCTGTCCTCACATCCCATTTGTTCCGAGTACCTTACAAATGTTGCTAAATGTTTTTCTTCTGTAAAAACATGTAGATTAGCAGATTGCGTCTGAAAAGAAATATTTACTGAGTCAAAAC
This sequence comes from Otus sunia, assembly GCA_010365825.1. Taxonomy (NCBI): domain Eukaryota; kingdom Metazoa; phylum Chordata; class Aves; order Strigiformes; family Strigidae; genus Otus; species Otus sunia. Next base: position 5,699,388 of record ML997607.1, read on the forward strand.
TAAACTGTTTCCACAGTCTAAATATTGGGACTCTTCTGCTGAGAAACATACAAGTGCATAATTTTAGATTATGTATCTTTTCGCTTTGATCTTTATTTTTCGTGTAATCAAAATAAGCCCTGCTGCTTCATGCATGAGAAAGTCCTTGGCTTATGACAGTCTGAAAACAGACGTTGTTTACTTCCTGGGCAGTCAGTAACATCACAGCAGAGAGCAATGCTTCCAGCTGAACGGGGCGAACGCATCTCGATGCGCTGCAATGTATCCTGCATCAAACCACTACATACACCCCAGAAGATAAATCATGGTTATCTCTGCTTCTGTAAGGGGATCTCTCATTTTAGCCGTTTAAATTCCTTAAAAATAATAGTGACTTGCGGAGAAAAGAACTCTACAACTTTGTAGTTGTAAAGCAGGTATGTTTGTTCAGCACTGGGCGCACGGGGGATCGCTCCACCACAGGCGTGCGCGCCCTCCCGTAGCTTTTGTCGTGCTTATATGGTACAAAGTATTGTTTATTCATGAGGCGCCTATACATATTTATGATCTATCCCCGCTTCGTATGGTAATTCCTCTTGCACATGCATCCTGGGTTCCTCAGGTCCTGGGCAGGGGTCTTAAATTCCTGGGCAGGGGTCATATAGATGAAGTATCTCCTCTTCCTCACTAATGGACTTTTCACCCCGTCGTTCTGCGCAGCCTCAGTTGTTCTCAGTCCCCTGTCGAAACCCCCCAGGCCAGTTTGTGCCGGAGTCTGGGATAATCTTGTCACTGACATAGACGTTTCAAAAGGTAGGGGAAGCTTCTGCTCGGGCTAGGAGATAGTAGCCTCATAGCACTATCATTACCTGGTATGTCTCTGCGCCTTGTCCCCCTTCATCTTTGTGCAAGTTCCTCAGTCTTGCACCATCTAACTACAATCACTTACATTCCCTAGTTCTATAGTACTACAAAAAAGCCTCCTTGAACCCTTGTAAAGGAACTCTCTTTTTAAAAGGTTGCCTAAGTCAGCTTGCCCTCTCAGCTTGCCCTCTCAGCTTGCCCTCTCAGCTTGCCCTCTCAGCTTGCCCTCTCGGCTTGCCCTCTCGGCTTGCCCTCTCGGCTTGCCTCAGCATTGCTTCCTCGTGAGGAACTCCCAGGGTCTTCAAATCGCAAAAAAATTCATGAGGTATCTGAGAAGCTCAGGACATGAAAGAGCAACGCCCTGCAGATCAACCTGACCTGTTAGGTGCAGTAAGAAAAGTTTGGAGATGCCATTTGCCAGTCCATGAGGCTTCTTACTCGTGTCGTGTTTTCCATGTAAACTATCGTACGGCGCAAAACTCAGCCAAATAGAAGTATTTGCATGTGCTTTTGGTCCTAACAGGCATAGTTTCTGTAAAAGGTTTCTTTCCGTTTCTGCAGGACAGGCAGTTTGCCGGGGTGGAACACAGCAACCATGCTACAAAATGGTTTATTTTCATGATGCTTCCCGCAGGATCAGCTATGAAGAAGCGCACCGTGCCTGCAGAGCTGACGGCGGACATCTAGTCAGTATTGAAACAGAAGCAGAGCAAAGACTGATTGAAAAATTTATTGAGAATCTCTTAGCTTCTGATGGAGATTTTTGGATAGGGCTTAGGAGGAAAAAGGAGGAGGTAGACAATAGTACAGAGTGTCAGAACCTCTACTCTTGGTCAGATGGCAGCTCGTCCAAGTTCCGGTAGGTACCTGTGAGTGAGACGGGGAAGCAACCTGGTCAGGGACTGTCACCTGCCTTTAGCAATCCAAAAGGATTCTTTCAAAAGAATCAAGCAGGGTGCTGAATGTTTTTCAAAATCAGGACACAGTCTTAGAAGTGTTTCTCTGAGATGCATAAAATGCCTCTTCAGTCACAATTGTGTTAGAGCTCTAAGTAGGAAGCCTCCTTCCTGGGTACTGCTTGGAAGGGCCTACACAGTTCTCCAGTGATGAAGTTTATTATTACCAAAAAAAATTATCTGCAAGACAGTTTTTTTTAATGTTAGTGTTTGTCCAGACAGAGAAAAAAAATGATCCCACTTTAACTTTTTCATTTGCTTTTTAAATAGGTGTCAGAACTTTGCAGGCATTGGGCACTGAGGCCAGAAAGCAAAAATTATTTTGATAGATGATTTTGCACGTCTAAAATTACGTAGAAAAAGCCAAAAGTTCCCCTGAGCTTTTACTCAGCCTCACAGAGGAGTTTCAGCCAGGGAGGAACACAGCCCTTCACTCCCTAATAATTGTTGAACACCTTGCTTGCTGAGTCTTTCAAAACTAAGAATTCCAAAGAGAGAAGATGCACTGTAAATAATTGTGGTGTTATTGCTCCTACTTTTACACAGTGGAAGTGGGGGGTGAAGGTGGGGTGGGGTGAGCTGTGCTGTAATCCTCTTTGCTTCTGCCCCCTGTGGTGCCCTGCACGCTCTATTTCCATTTGAGCTCCTGCAGTACAATGAAAAATGACGTCAAGTCTTACTTGACATGTTTGTTGTATTTTCTTTAGGAACTGGTATGTAGATGAGCCATCCTGTGGGAGTGAAATCTGTGTTGTGATGTACCACCAACCATCTGCCCCACCAGGTGTCGGAGGTCCTTACATGTTTCAGTGGAACGATGACAGATGCAACATGAAAAATAACTTCATTTGTAAATATTCTCTTGGTAATGAGTCATTCTGTAGCTTGAAAAACCAACCAGCTCCCAGTCCCCAAGAGGAGATTGCAGTAACAGATAGGGAAACCCTTCCTTAGCTTCACTGGAAAGATCTGGTGGGAGACAGATACCTTTAAATTTATGCAAGACCCGGAGAAATTGTCTAATATCTGTAGCTACTTGCCTTCTGACTTATATGAATTCTCAGGGGATTTTTATAAAGTATTTGAGATCTCAAACGGGGCCTGAGGGAGAGAGAACACAGAAGAAGGGTACTCATGTTATTAAACTCTATTCATTACACTTGGTCTCCCTACTCAAGCTTATGAGGAAATTGTGCATATCTTTTTTTTTCTTCTAGAGAAGCCAACAAATGCTCCAATAGAGAAATCTCAAAAAGGTAAGTTACAGATACTTGTTTGGGGCTTTTTTTTTAATGATATGCTAACTTTCAGTAGAAATACTCTCCGTTGCGTTCGTTGTCAAGGACACGCACAGACTGAAAACTTGGGGAGCAAGAAGGTTCCCTGCAGTTTGCACTTTCCTGGTGCTGTTTTATAATCTGTTCTGCAGGAACAGTCTTCCTGTGGTTGCTGCCACAGCTGGGACTGCTGGTCGGGCTGCAGCAATCTAAGCAAAAGAGTACCAGTACACCTTACAGATCTTTGCAGCAGGCAGTCTCTTCAATCTCCTCTTGGTATCACTTTTTATGATTCTTAAATGCTTTCAGACAACATCCGCAATGTTAATTAAGCTGCTTCTTTCCAGATGTTGTAAGAGAGCCCTTGAACCCAGTATCCCCAGAAGAATGCTGTAAGAAAGATGCTAATGTAACAGCTGTAGAAGCCAAAGGTATGTTGTCCATTCGGCAGCCAGCCTGTTCTCTCTCTAACTGTGGAGGCCAACATTTCTCAACAGTCAGCATTTCAGTTTGAAGTGCTCGACCTTAAATATAGAAGTCTGAATTTAGACAACTTCGTCTGGAAAAAAGACTTCCCTCAAATCTTTTCCACTACATACCTAAACTGGTTGCTTGGGCTGCCCAAAATGTTCTAAATCTAAAGCTGTGCAAAGTACTTGGGGTCTGAAAAAGGTACTTTTAATTTCTTGAGACACTTTTGAATGTCTAAATTGTTAATGTTTTGTTTGTAAGTCTATTATTAACTATGAAAAACTTTCCAATTTCTTCTTACTATACTGACTTCTCCCCTACCGATTCACAGATTTTAAAAGACATTTTGCTTTCTGAAATCTTTTGGCTGGGGGTTTCTAAGCTTTTAAAAGACCGCATAGCTCATTAACGTGCACTCCCGTTGCCTTCTTACAGTGAGACAGCGAGGCTTGGTTCCTCATCTTGAAGATTTGAGCTTATTTTACTTTAACCTCCTTAACTAGATGATCAGTGTCCATTAGACTTGCTGCCTTTGAGAAGTGGATACTGCTAGGCTATGAACAAGACTAGAAGCCCGTTGGGCTGTGATGGTGCTGCCTTTTGCAACTGTTAGTTTTTCTGTGAAATTCTGTGCCTGTCAAATGCAACTGGAAGTGAATAAAAGTCAGAATCTCATTTTTACCCCCAGAACCTGTTCACAGTCTTGCCTACATCCTTATTCCCAGCATTCCTGTGCTGCTTCTCCTGATGGTCGTTACAACCATCTTCTGCTTCTGGATTTTTGCAAGGAAGTAAGTGACATTTTTGTGTAACAAGTGAACCTGTGATACCTTGTCCTGGCAGTCATTTTACAGCTAGCTTCAGTATCCTGTCAGATGCTCGGGAGAGCACACTGCTTTCAACCAAATAAATGTTTAAAAAGTGGCATGGAAGCTTCAGGCTGAGTTACTTGTGAAGTAAAATTTTATGTAAATCACATTACACCATTATATTATGTTCACAGACATACAGCAGTTTGGGAATAGTGTGAAAGAAGATGATGATTTTGTGTTAGCAGTTAAGTTTTCTTATTAAAGAAAATATTTAAATTATCAGAAGATCCCCTGCAAAAGTGAAGACCATAGTAACAGAAATAAAAGGATATCCGTTTGGAGCAAGTAACATTTACCAGTTTCCTCTCCTTGCTTTCCCTGCGTGCACAGTGCCTCTGGTGGGGATGCTGACTGTGGTTCTGGGAGTGTCAGTGTCGAGTTTTGCTGCCTGAGCATCCCAGGTGGCAGCAGGGTGCGAGGGGTTCCTCAGCACCTCCTGCCATGGCACCACCCCAGGTGTGCAGCCTGCTGCCACACACCCAGAACGGCACCTAATTAATGTCATCCTGAGTCCAGGCTCTGAGTGTCAGCTTTCCTCAAGGCTCATCATTAAATTACTGTAAGAGGGGTGTGGTATTGTTTTGTATTTGCCTCTGTAAAAATGCGTATTACGACTTGTCCTCTTTCCCTAAGGAGGCAGAACCGATTAGATGCAAGCCCAAAGAAGGAAGATGCGTGGCTGTCTAACCCCAGAAGGAACAGCCCAAATCTGGATATTTACAAAGTAATCAAGAAACAATCAGAAGCGGATCTGGCTGGAACTCGGCCTGACACTAAGCATTCTTCCTTCCGTACGCAGGAAGATAAGGTGCTTGACAGCCTCTCCCGGGATTATGATGATGCAGCAATGAATACATCAACGAGTGGCTTTGTGACATTGGCCAGTACTGAAAGTGGCTTTGTGACCAATGATATCTATGAGCTGTGTGGAGATCATGTGGGGAGGAGCAAGGAATCGGCCTGGGTGGAGAATGAGATTTATGGATATTAAGGAAATGGACAAAAAAACCCTGGAACAGGGATGACAAAGTGAATGTCAATACAAGCTAACCCGTGCTCCCTATGCACTTCTTTTCATCATAGTATATGTGATGTTTATCTTGGTTTTGCCTTGTCCCTATATTCTTCTCTTTTCTGAAAGAATATGGGTTTTTAAAGATCCAAACTGAAAAGAATGTACATATTTTGCTTTGCATCAAGCCCCCTTTGCCCCAGGAATGGCTTGTTAATATTCTTGATTCTTTTTTGTACTCCAAAGATAGGCCTTTGAAACTAAAGGACACTCCAAAATCCCTATTTATTTAACTGACCTACTCATCTTCAAAGATGTTAAAACTCAAGAGTCAATCACTGGTCACACTTGGATTCTCACAGGTGTCCCCAAGAAAGCTGCCGTGGCTGCAGGTTGGTTGTTGTTTCCATGTCAACCCAGATCCCAGCTGTGTTGCCCTCCCTCACCATCTGCCTGTGACACTGACACTTCACAAGAAGGAGAGTAACGTGGTTTCTGCTTCTTTCCCTCCCTCCTAGTTCCTACTGCCAAGGCAATGATGTGAGTCACAGCACATAGCTGTGTGTCACGCCATGAGGTTGGTTTTTGAAGAATCCCAGTAAGTGCTTTAGTGTCTTAAGGCTAACTCTGTTCCCTCACTTATCCTCTGGCAAAAGGAATTGCAAAGCAAGGAACAAGGGACTTCTCTGCAATGCTAAAGGAAGGGAATGGGTGTGGGGATTCATAAGGAGTCCCTGCAGAGGGTGCCACTTGCAGGTGATATGCACAGTGCAGGCTATCATTGTGATTAAGCAATGCCAATTTTATTATGGTGGCACAAGCCTTTTATAATGCAGGTGAAAAATCACATGATACAACCACATGGTACAATTCTTTCTGACTGGACAATGAGCTTTGCACATGCTCCTTGAGCTCTCTCTGGTTGGATGAGAGCTGCTACATCAACATTGTACAAACTTCTTCTCTGCCCAGACCAACACCCTGAAGTTGTTGGGAAATTACAGTAGCCTGGTTAGCTGGCTAGGGATGTGCTGATTTGGCCTAAATGACAAATTAAGTACCAATTCCTTTCTTGTAGAAGGAATAGCCAGTTGTGGTTTTATTCTAAATGTTTTTTCCTCCTTTGGCCTGTGACATCTACTGAATTCCATGAAGACTGACACCCTGATGTTAATCTTCATAGGGATGGAATTTATGAAAAGGTAGGTGAATGTCAAGAACTGAATTAAAAACAGCACTTTGACAGGTAAACTAAAGTATCATGCTAATCAGTTATAATAAAATATTTGTTGTCTTCACACATTCCAGTATGTAGATTAAATAAGTGTTAAGGTGAGGTAATGAGGATAGTTCCTGGAATGACAGTGTGAGGGAATGGTACCTTATTTTACCATAGTTTTTAAGGCGTTGTTTTTGAAGCCAGTATTAGATGCCTACCATTTTCTTGCACATTTGGAGGAGTAGAAATGAATGGCAGCAGGGCATAGCAACTGCCACACAACTAAACATAAATTCAGGTGAAATGAGAGTTTTCCTGTTGGATACAGGGAACAAGGAAGAATATGAAGCAACACCATTTACCTTGGACAAAATTCACAGTCTGTAGTTCACTGCTTGACTTCTAAGGAAAAGAGATGAGACAATCCTTCACACTAGGGTTTTTTTTTTTAGATCATTATCTCTGCCTCTGTTATTTGCAGCACATTTAATAAAGGTGTTAAGGAGCCAGAAGAAATCAAGAGTATGCATTTGCCATGGAAGTGGTATGAAGGACCTGTCCAAATCTCAGAGGCAACTTCAGGCTGGAGTTTTATTCTCTCTAAGGGGTATAAGGAGCCAGAGCAGACTAACAAGATATTCTAAGAGTTGCACTGAGTTTAATTTCTCTTTATTGAACAGAGAATGTATAGTTATTTTAGCCAACTGTACATAAGAGATTTCTGCTGTAGGAAGTTAAAAACAGCTTTGAACTGTTCCCAGATAAACTGAATTTAACTTGGTCATTGGTATGTTTTAAGGCCTTTCAAAGCACCCTTCAGGAGATCACTTGTATCACAAGAATAAGGAATATATATTGGAAAAGAGAGAAGGTGGTTACATGAATCTTTCTTCACAGCACTGTCTTTTCTGCTTGGAAGAATAACGTCATTCGTCACTGAGAGTGCAGAAAGGCAGCTAAATGAAAAGTTGGGTGCCTAGCATTTTCTTTAAAGTGTGCTTGCCTAGCTGTGGTTTGGTGAAGAGGTACCTAGAGTTATCCACAGCAAACTGAATAGCACACCACTTCAGTCACATAATCAAGAAGGGGCAGAATTTGCCCACCAGCACAAATTCTTAACTAGGTGTCTTTGATTTTGAACTCATCACGTGGACAAGTTTTCATCTTCCATGCATTAGACAGAGGACATTCCAGCATCCCCCATACAAGCTTGTAATTCCCTATGCCACTACAAAGAGCATCCCTGTATATGTTTGCTGAGAAGAAACACAGCAAAGGGGGCTCAGGAGAAGCGTTTCAACCTGGGATTGTGATGAGCTTGTTGTTTGCTAGGGCTTTCTGATACCTGTTTTGTTCGTGAGACTTGATCAGATCAATGTTTGTCTCACAAGATCAATGTTTGTCTCACAAGGCCTCAACGACCTTCACAGGGGCTTGAGCCAATTCCTGTGGCAAGATCTTTGTGCTGTTGCTTTTGTGAGTGTGGCAAAGTGTAACAGGAGTTTGGATAAAAACTGAGAATCATATTGAATATGCTTGGGGTAAAAATCCCATGTGCTGCTGGCTATGGGCTTGCTTTAGCTGAATTCCATTGTAAAAGTTAGTTTCCAGAAGTTGGAAGTACTTGCATTTACCATTTCGGAAAGGAATAGGAAGGGAATTTGGATTTATCAAATAAGCACATGATCTGGTTCCATAAAGGACTACTTTCTGTAAAATGTTTGATATTAATGCTGAGAGCTGCAAAACTGAAAATACATTTACAAATATAAAATGAAATGAACAGGCATGACCCACTCCCGTGCTCCCCAGCTGCTTCAGTCCATAGACAGACAACGCAGCATTGTTTTGGACTTTCTGCTTTTTAAAGGTGTTTGTCCTTAACTGAACCCATTGGTGCTAAACAGACATGTGGAGTCTAGAGCGTAAGTTCTGCAGCTACTGGTGGATTCTAAGGCAAATTTAGTGGCCATGAACTACCGATAGCAGCAGTGTGGCCTCTGGATTTTTTTCAGGACAGAGTTAGTCTGAGTTTCTTTTGTGAATTGAGACTAGCTGTTCATACCAAAGTCATGACTATGCTTAGAGGTTTGCAGTCAGAGCTGTACAGCTTCTTGCTGGGATCTTTGTGTGTTAGGAGCTGTGTTTGTGTAGAAATCACCATGAAGTTGGGCCGTTAAGATCCATCTGTCCTGTCTGATCTGATATTTCAGCTGTTTCATACATTGGTTTATATATTCTCAAGGCAAGTGTATTCAGCTTTGAGTAAACCAGCACATTTTGCTTTGTCTGCCCTTTTCTGTTTTCAATTATTCCAGCAATGGAGCTGTTCCTTAAAAATGGAGTTTTATTTGTGTCCCATTGAACTGAGAAAGAAGTGGGAGTTCTGCATAGAGAACCAAGTACGTGGAACACTGGCAAGCTGGACATCTGCACTGAAGAAAAGAAAGCATTTAGGACATTCTCCTGTATCTGGGGCCATTTGGATTCAGCTCTATCTCAGTCTGATCTTAACTACCGAGTGTCTCAGTCCCATGTGAAAACCAGAAATAACAGCATTTCACAGGTTTCCAGGGATGCCTTGAATCTAAAAATGAGTGACTCTGAAGTGATTTTGAGACTCCAATAACAAGGCCTTGTAACTGACAAAATTTTAATTGTATTGCCCAGCAGATCGGTGCAGCAATTTTGAAGCATGTCTAGACTAACTCATTATGTATAAAAATTTATTCGATTAAAGACAGGGTTTGGTCGAGCAGTTCTGGTACCTGGCCCTGTGTATAGCAAGTAATCTTTCCTACTCACTCTGTCAGATCACGTTTGACCTTTTCACAAGACAAATAAAAATAGTAAATGCCTGTTTATCTGTTTATCTATCTATGTATAAAAAAACCCCCACAACACCCTAAGTTTTGCCATTCTGATTGGTTGCAACTATATCAACCTTTCAACAAAGCTTGTGTCCATAGATCTGAGTCAAGCACAGGACTTCTGAACACAGGAGCGCTTAACAACTGCTGGTCACTGAAGTTAGTCCTTAGGGTTATGATTTAAACAGCCAAGGGAAATGTTTAGGCTTTATGGCCCTGTCTAGACTTTGCAAATCCTTAGTTCAGATTTACTTAGTGGAGTCTTAAGCCATCCTGAAGGTTGCTGTGTAACTCTCCATTATTTCTCAGCCAAACACCACGATTTAATAGCCTGCTGTATTGTGGCAAGGAAAGGTTTCTGTTCATCTCCTTTCCCTGGTTGAACATTTTCATTAATTTACTTTGTTTAGGGATGCCTTGTGTACGCTGTGATGGACAGAAATGTGATGTGGTAGTGAAGTGCCCGTGTTCTGCTGGATGAGTTTTGCCTGAAGGCACACAAGATGTAACAACGCAGACCTAAAGAAAGGCGCAGGTTGAGGCAATGGTGACGGTGTGAAATGCTTACTGAAGCCAGAACTCTAAGGAATACGTTGTTAAAATCACAGAGAATTATTTTGGCTTTGTCTGGCTTTCCAGTAGGGATTTGCTAAACTCCAGGTTTTGGATCCACCTGGGTTTTGGGTTTGTTTTCTCCTTCTTTGGTCAGAAACCATCTAATGGAGGGAGAATGACCAAGCGAATAAAGAATGCCAAGCAGGAACATAAATATTTCTCACCTATTGCTCTGCAGGTAAATATTTCCAGTTCCAGGAGAGCAACATTTTGCTGCCAAACAAGCCTGTCAGTGGAGCATCTGAAATGAATTTAGTTCTCGATAGGGTTCCCTAAAAGTTTGCTCTTCTCCATTTTATTAACTAAATAGGAAAATGAAGCAAAGCCAATTTGCATAAGCCACCAGGAATAAAAAGGCATGCCAAAGGCTTTGGCAGAAGGTGTTTTATGTGGGACTGAAACAACAACAGAAATGAGTGTACAACCTGGCCATGAGTGAGCTCTGCCAACGTAAATATGCAGGAAGACGTTTCTGGAGCTGTGTGCTATTGCTGCCTGTTGCCAACAGGGAAATATTTCAGTCAGTTGCTACAGCTGCTTCCCGCACTTCCCACACGTTATAGGTGAGGTCGATGTGCACAGTGGCTCTGCCCTGTGTAGCTGCAGGATCGCAGAGTGTCTGCCAATCTCACGCTGGTCCTCCACCAGACGGTGGTGCAAGATGAAGCCCTGAAAGAAGTAATCCTTAAAATAAATTAAAAAAAAAATTTAAAAAAATCTTCTACCTGTTTTGAAAATGACAGCCAGTTAGCATTTCTCCTGAAAAGCAAAATGCTGGTATAGGAGAGTTGTCACTGCTGGGCGCCTGCAATGCCCAGGGTTTCTAATGCAGTAATTAGTGTTCTTCAATCAAGCAGCTCTGTGTCCATCCACTTTTACTCTTGTATGCTTGGTCTCTTTTTTTGGGGGGGCAGGACTCAGCATCTTTTAGGCATTGAAAAACAGGAAATTAGAGGAAAAATCTCAAGTCAGACGTTGGAGCTTAGGTGTGTAAACATGTAAAGCCACATTTTGGCAACTAAGTGTGTGCCCTGGGCTTATCGAACTCAGGCAAAGTCAGCCGCATGTGTTTAGCATCTCTGGAAGTTATGAGAAGGCGAGGTAGCTTTATAATTTCTTTTCTTTGACATCGTTCAGTAGAGCATCACAGCAGTAGCGTTATGTACGGGAACACTGACCACAAGAGGGCACGTGTGCTCCACAGTTTGTGTCATTCAGCCCATTCCTGAAAATGGCCTGGCAGAGCAGCTCCTCTGTACCAGCGGTTGTGAGAAGCACTTGAATCACTTTTCTTGAAGCACAGCAAAAGCCATCAATGGCCGCTATAGGCTGCCGTACAAAGAATGTTTTGTGACTGCAGTTCCTCTAGCAGCGTTATTAAGAAATGTTTTTGTAACCCGAACTTTCAGGTAAAAAATGGCATTGTGGTGTGCAGCATAAAAAAGTTTCTGCAAAAGTTTTCTGTTGCAAGCACAGAATCCGACTTAATCGTTGATTTTGCACCAGTCTGGTGAGACTTTACATGGATGAAAGTGGGCAGGAACCAAACATTTTATTACTAAAAATTTCATTTATCATCAAGTGACTGAGAATTAATATCAAGCAAGATTTTGCACAATGTAGAAAAAGGTGACTTTTAACACATCAAGCTTGCATCATGCTAGAATTACTGTTTGGTCGGTGTTTCAGATTTCTGAAAGAAATGAAGCACCCTATAGGGTGAAACGGGAGGGAAATTTCACAAGTAGCAGTTTGGGATGACACCACTTTCTATTCAAGTGGGATTATGGTAAGCTTGCTCATGTGCCTATCAATCATTTAAAAGGGTGGATGTCTGACTAACTCAAGTCATCAGTTAGTCACTGCCAGAACTTCTTAAGGGGATAAATAGAACAGTAACAACATGGTTATTATCTGTAGCAGTCCGAGTCAGCAGCAGCATCTCAAAATGTCATTCCTGAGAGGAATCTGATGAACTGCAAGTGCAGTGAAGGACAAGCATTAACTTTTCATGGACATCTTCAGTTCCCTTGGCAGAACAGTCATTGCTGTTTGACACGTAACAAATTTAACCAACTTTCCACAAGTACAAGGCAGCTTTACATGTAAGGCATGTGTACGAAGGGAAAGCGAGAGACAGAAGTTTGTTTGTTGCATTCTTCCAGGCACTTTTTGTGGCCATGGTCTGGTTTGAGCTGTGTTTGCATCTACTGCACTCTGTGTTCATAAAACTGTTGCTGAACGTGCAGCTGATTCAACAGACACGTGTGCTCTTGTACCATCAGCTTCTGGACATGCCTTGTAGAATAGAAATAGAAATAGAATAGAATAGAATATGAATAGAATATGAATAGAATAGAATAGAATAGAATAGAATAGAATAGAATAGAATAGAATAGAATAGAATAGAATAG
>ML997607.1:5712820-5835112 GCA_010365825.1 Otus sunia
CCCCCGCTGACGCGCGCGGTGACGGGGGGGGGGGGCGGCGCGGCCCCAGCGCGCCGCAGACAGACTCGAGCCGCCGCCGGAGCCGCCGCCGCCGCCGCCCCCCGCGCCCAGCATGGTCATGGCCGAGCCCCGGCGGCCCCCCCCGCTGCTGCCCCGCGGGCTCGGGCCCGTCCGCGTCGGTTTCTACGACATCGAGGGCACGTTGGGAAAAGGCAACTTCGCCGTGGTCAAGCTGGCGCGGCACCGCATCACGCGCAGCGAGGTGAGGGCGCAGCGGCCGCCGGCGCCCCCCTGCCCCGGCCTAGCCAGGCCGCGCCGCCAGGCCCCTCCCCCCGCCCCCCCGGGAGCCCCGGGACTCCCCCCCGCCTCGCTCGGGGGCCCCGCAGGCGCCGGAGCTCTCGGGGGTTTGGGGAGAGGCGGCCGTGGGGCGCCGCTGCGGGGTTCGGGGGGGGCCGTGGCGGTGCGGGGCTCGGCCGCGGGGCGGACAGCGGCCTCGGCGCTGCGGGGCTCAGCCCGGGAGCTGGGGGGGCTCCCGGGGCGGCCTGGGTGGCTCGGCGGGGCTGTGCAGCAGCGCCCTTGCAGGCTGCTCGCTCCCTTTTGTCCCTTCCGGCACTGGAGCCTCCCCCTGCAGGGGAGGGATATTTTATTTACTTGAGGTGTTGGGCTTTGGAGCAGGAGCCCTGGCCGCCGTTCTTGTTTTCTGGCTTTCATCTTCCCGGCGAGGGCAGCGATAACGCCTCCGAGCCTGGCTGTGGCCGAGTGCCCCCGCGGCCCCTTCGGTGTGTGCCTGTCCCAGGGAGCTGCTGGCAGGGTGCTGGGGTCAGGCAGCTGCCGGCTGAGTTGGTGAGCGGAGCCATCAGATAGGGATAACTTTCTGTTAATAGGGAAGGTTCACTTGTGTGGTGCCTGCTTTCATGGCCTGTATGTTTTAAGGTTTCCTGACCTGGCCAGTACTTGCAGATGAGCAGTCCTTCTACCTTGGTAATCCGTTTTGGCAAAGGAACTTTTGTGCGTCTGTCCTGAATTCTTCAATACATCATCCAGCCAGTTAACCAAATCCAACCATTTTTGTCTCTTTGTTTAACCACCCCCCCCAGTGTGTGTTACCTGATGATCACTAGCCTGTAGATGGTTAATGTCTTCACCTAAACCAAAATCAGTTTGTAAACCTGCATGGATAAAATGTAGTCACGTTCTCTTCTTAAAAACAGGTATCTGATGAAAGTAATGGCTTTGGAAGATCAGCTTCCTCTTACATTTTCTTTGGTAGTTTTAGTCACTACACCCAGAGGTAAGCTTTTTGTGAGGCTCTGTTAGGGTTGCTTTCATTGTTTACTGAAGAAGAGCTTACTGTGCTGCTCTGTACCAGACAAAAGTGAATAAAATACTGTCTGAAGTGCAAGGTAAAAACTGAGGAGACCTGCAATTATTCAGTTACTGTGGTCTTGTGTGGTAAAATCGTTCTTTACAGGCATGAAAAATGCCCTTAGTGTGGACTTCAGCTAAGGAAAACAAACCTGCAATACTAACATTGTTCTGGCCGTGCAGTGATAAATGTGCTTTGCATCCCAAGCATCGAAAGAAATTTCTCTTATTGTCCTATTTCTTAAGTTTCATAATAAACTGTTAATTATTTTTAAATCCTTGCTATTGCTGAAGAGCCAGGCAAAGACCTTGCACTGCTAGTGTTCTGTTCCCAAGTTGGATGGCATGTGCCAACCTTCTAAACGCTTCACTTGAAGGCAGTAATTTGTCGTTTACTTTTTAAGTTCTTCTTTCTTTGGCAGATTTTGTAATAGGGAAGAAAACAATCTTAATTTTTGTTTGACTTGTTAGAAAGTATATTTGCTTAGTATTGCTCAAAATAAGAAAGGTTACAGAAAACTTAGAGCTTAACAGTTCCCCAGCTCTGGTACGATTTCCATCTGTGTCCTAAGAAATTGCTGAGTTCCAGTGCATTCTAATACAGTCCTGAATTTTTTAACCAGCTTTCCTTTTCGGAGGAGCCTTGTGTCCAGTTTGAAGCCTTTTTATCTTCTGCATGATTTTTACAGCAGGTGTGCCTGTGTTGGAGATTTCTGTCAAGGTCTTTCATGTTTCAATGCAGCTACATTGATTTTTTTCTGAGGTAGGAGATGCAAGAATGCTTATTTGGATCTTAATTGCTGAGTTAGTTGCTGGAAGTATTTCCGTGGTCGTTGAGGAAGAGGAACACTATGAAGATTGTCTGGTGCTATCAGGGGAAGTTAATTCTAGCGAAATACTACTTTGAATAAGCACTTCAAGTTTGGACCACCTCACTTAAGCACTTCAAGTTTGGAGCACCTCACTTGATTCAGTGGTAGTTCACTATGCACATCAAGTGGAAGTCCTGCTTATTAATGTTTCTAGATGGAAGGCTCTTCGTGTTGCACGTTTGTGCTAAACTGTTGCTTAAATTTTTGGAGTTGCTAACTTCTCACATTCATCTATGTCTTTATTAAACTTTCAGTGGAAGAATATTCAGCTTATTAGGTTCTGGAAAGGCTGTAGTTGTGCACCATCGGGTCTGTCCTGTGGGAAGATATGCCCTGTGTTGCTGTTGAGACTTGCTCAGAAAGCTCTTTTAAAAACAACTATTTCCTTGTCTGAGTTTCACCTGAATCTCCCATTTGAACCCTTTAAATGGGGTATCTGTTTGTTGTTGGGCTTTTATAGCATCAGTACTTTGAAACTGTATTTAATATGGCTTTGACCTATAAAAATATTTGCCTTTTTTTTACATAACTGACTAGCAATAACTGTCAAAGTAAAAAAAGATGGGATCTTAGTACCTTAAAAGGTCAGCAGTTATGGATTCTATACAGAATCCATCCTTTTTATGGAAAACCTACGTATCAGAATATAAATGTATAATTGTAACTGAAAATAGTAAACTTAGCAAAGTATAGGTGAAAATAAAACCAGGCATGAAGCAGAAGATACTCATAAGACAGGGTAGTAGATGGTGTATGCAAATGAACTCAGAAATCATAACTTGAATCCTATATTAATGCAATGTTGAAATTGCATGGCTAAGTAATCAATCAGAAAAAAGCATGAAGGCTAAGAAAAAGGAGGAGATTGATATATATTTGTAGTAATAGAGGTAGTGCATGACTCCCTTTAATGATAGTCCATACAGTGTGCCTCAGAGGGGGCTACGTGGCTGAATGTGACCTTTGCTTTGCTTGTTGTTTGTGTGTTTGTTGCCATTTAAGTTAATGACACGTGCTTTTCTGCCATGGTAATTTATCCTGTTGCTGAGAAATCCTGTGATGTCAGGGTAACTTTTGTTAAATGAGGCATGCACAAATAAGTAAAATTTTGCCTGTGAAGCAGAAAAGGAGACTAAGAAAAGAGAACAAAAGTAACTGGAAGCATAAAGTTCAAGAAGATGGATATTTTCTTCTGGTGAAATATGATGACGTGTGAAATAATGAACAGTAGTGAAAAGCTCTTGGAATAGGTGAAGGTACTACTTGGGAAAAAGCAGTGTGCTTCAGGGATGAAGGAAGGCCTTTGTGAGTAGCCTATGTGTGACAGAGTCATGTTCCCCCCCAACCCCCAAAACTCTGTAACTAATACCCCCTGAGGATTAGTCATCCACAAAAGAATACTAGCCATTGCTCCTCAGATGAAAACGAAACCCTCCTGGCTAGTATGGCCTTACAGTTCAGTTATGCTTTTAGCTGTGTGCTATGTTATAGGTGGTTTGCACTTTTCTCTGCAAATTATACCAGCTCCTGATCCAAGATGTGAAACTAATTTAGATGCGAGTGCCTGATCAAATGTGATTAAGTACACGTAAAAGTGAATGATTCAAGTGGAGGCAGCAGCTCCCTGTGCTATATAGCACACAGGTTGAGTTAGTGGACTGATTAAGTGGGAAAATAACACTATTGCCTCCCCCCCAAAAAAAGTCTCAGTGTGCTGATTTAACCATTTGCAGCTGTGGGCTCTCTAGATCTGTTGCAGGGGGGAGAGGAGGAACAGGGATCTGGGAGCTCACAGGTCGGCCAGGTTGAGCATAATGTGCTTCAGCCTAGGGGAGGTTAATGCTTTTATAAGTCTGACAGCCACTTTGCTGTTGCAAATTGGAGTTGCTCCAGATTGCAGGAAGTTGTGTTTTTTAATGCAGTTTATCTGCTCCTAGGATGTACTGGGGGTAACACCTTAAATCTGAATTTCTGTAACCTGTGTGAAACCTTAAAGCTTGTGCTGACATGGACAAACCTCTTTTTGTATGTTAACTTGTCAGGCGTGTTGGGAGGGTGTTGTGGTGGGCTGGGGGTTTTTTGTTTGGCTTTAGTTTTTAAAGACTAGTCAGAGAATTAATTTAATTGCATAAAACCAATGACAATTGGAAGCTGCAGTAGCTGAAGGATAGAAGAACTTTCATATTTTTTGGACGAGCATTTCGCCTTCACTGCTTGACAATTTCGATTCCCAGATGTCAGATGAGGATTGAGCAAACTCCAGTTCCCTAGGCCTTCAGTAAAAGAGGGAAGGAAATGTGTGTGCTACGTAATATTTTTAAATGAAAAGAAATCATGAAACTTGCAAGGATTTTTTTTTTTTTGAATATAAGTCATTAAGCAGCATAAACTGGTGATGGGGAAGATAAGGGAACAGGATTCCTTTTTTCCAGGTCATTTGAAGTATGTGCTGATACTATATATTGATGCATGGTTGGGATTTTTTTCAGTTGTCTTTTATTTTCCTTAGAAGTGATAACTATTTTTTTAAAAAAGTGCCAAAACTAGTTGCAAAACTAGTGTAATAGTCCTTCATTTGGCATTTGCCAAGTTTGTTTGCTTGTGCTGTGGCAGATTGACCATACTAGAGAAGTGAGAATTCATTTCTGTGTGCAGTCAGTCTCTTTGCACTGTCTTCTAAAGATTAAAGTGATGTTCCAACATCTCTGCAATATGCTAGTCGTTGTTAGCAAGCTGCATATTAAGGAACAAAACACACTTTTCAGATAGGAAACTCTTCTGCATCTTGAAGCAGCTTCTCCACCTCTAAGAATTATTCTTGTTTTCCTGTCATCATGACACAGCTGAGATGATGGACAAAAGTGAGCTGTTGCTGTTGAATGCACTGTTCCTTCTCACATCGTTAGCAAGAAGTGGCTGGATTTTAAGTATTTCCAAGTGGTTTTTCTCCGAATCTTCTATGGTCCTGGCAAGATGCATGAAAACTGAAGATTCCGAATAGACTGAGATAGCTCATCTGCATTTGACTGTAGAAGCAGTGGTGCCAGCTGCTGCTGTGCTGCTTGTCCTATAGAAGCCTGCCACTGTGTGCACACACATATTGCACACATTGAGAGTTGTACAAGGATTGCAAACAGCAAAATTTTTTTCCTTCAAGTAGGCACATGCTTTTACTCTCTGTGTTCAAAAACAGCCACTTAATAGTACCAAATAACTCCACATTGTAAGATAAAACGTTGTTTGGTGTCATGTGGTGGGGTTTTTAAGCTAAAAATCTGTTTAAACTGGAGATGTCCCGCTTGTTCTTCATTAGTTTGCATCTCTTCTTCTTGCATCTCAATTAAGATCCTATTAATTAGTGGAGAGCTGTGCTTAAAATTATTTCAGATATCCTAGAGACTGAACTGATGGGGTTACACAACACACCCGTTTATGAATACATTAGTGATAGCTGTCAACTGAGTGATCTTGCTAAAGAAGTCTTGTTTTGTCTTTTTTTGAACAGATTATGGGTGCAGCAGCACAAAATGCATTTCTTAATATCATGGCAGAGGTAGCAAGTAGCCTGCTGAGACAGCGGCTTGTTCTGTAGTGCTCCAAAACAATTTGTTTTCCAACACTTGCAAATTCACATATAACATAATTTTTCTAGCTCTGTAGTTGCCTGCAGGAGTTCAGTATTAACTGACTTAATAAAGAGCATTTTATTAATGCTGGCATTATTGTCTGGCAATCTCTTCATAGAAACATTTTTGCAGAAGTATTCATCCAAGTCCCTGATGCATGGTTGTACCTGAATGTCCAGTGTGTAAACAAAACTGATCTTGTCAGACCCAAAAGCCATAAACGCTGGATAGTTCCTTCACTGATACGTGTTGGGTTGTAATTTGGGGAGTAGGTGAGTGATTGTGTAGACAATATAGAATGTTACTGTGTGCTTCTGTGGAGTGCAACTGTTCTGTGACTTGTTTGAAATCTACGATCAGTTTTTATTTGTGGTATGGGGAGGTAAGGAAATGTTTCAAAACTACTGAAAGAGGATTTTTCTGGAGCCATTCTGCTCCTGGAAATGTGTGACCTGAAGACTTGTTTTCTTGCTCCCACGCTTTCAGAAGAAGGATTTGATTTCAGTCTTTCAGCAGTTTTTGGGAATTGTATTTCTAAATGTGTGCAGCAAGGAGATAGGATAGGAAACTTCTGGAAAAAGAAGAAAATATGAAACATTGGAACAAGAAGCTCTGTTCTTGGCCAGAAAGTATAGTGAAGGTTATAGCAGGATTTGTAGCCATGCATCCCAAATTTATGACCCATTCTTTTTTTATTATTCTTTTTAAAATGCTTCTTTCCTCTAATGACATTTTACTGGCTGTTGCTCAGGAAATAAGATCTGTTCGAGGATTTTAACCATGTAAAGATGAAAAATGTCTTCTGCACATTTTTATTTTATATAAAATTACTTTTAGTAACTGAAGTGATTATATAGTTGCAGTCTTATTAACCTTGGAAAACATGAAACTACAGCAGGCACTGATTATTAAGAAACTGAAGTGGAAATGGAAGTATTTAATCCTTAAAACTGAAGAAGGACAAAGGAGTTATCTAGGTTTTTCTAGGGAAATGGATACTTTCGTTATCTAGGAAAAGAAAGTTTAAAACTTGTTTGGGTTTTTTTTTTTTTGTTGGAAGTCTTTGCGGATGTTAGAAGCTGGGAACTGCAGCGTTCAGAACAAGGTCTGAGATCTCTGGAGAAAGTTGGCAACAGACACTTGTAGATTGGCTTGGAAGTGGTAACAGGCTGCATTTGAAGTGTTGGTACTTTCAGTAAAAGGAATACTCAAGAGCAAACCGTGAAAGTGCCAAATTATACTGAAAAAAAAGTCAGTGTACTTGAAAAGTGAGATTTTTCAGTAGGATGAGGTGATGGGAGTCAAGCTCCATTGGATAAAGTAGCACTAGGGAAGCTATACAGTTGCAGAATTCTCCCCCCTCCCCACTAGGAGTAAGTGAGAAGTATAAAAGGGAGTATAAACATCTGTGCTAATCAAACTGATGGTAGTGTGACGGATAGATAAACAAAAGTTAGACAATGAGCCCTAGACAGCAGGCTGCTGGTTTGTTTGGTTTTTTTCTTTTCAAATTGTCCAAACCCCCCTTAATGCTTTGCTGCAGTTTCACTTGTTTGGTTGTTTTTCCCTCTTCTATGCTAGACCTAACCTCTTTTCTTCAAAGTCCTGTATTTGCTTTTATTAGCTTTTCTGTACTGCACACACTATATGTAAGAAGAGTAAATGTGAGGAAGTTACTGTATTTTTTTTTGCTTGCATTTGAAGAGATCTTTGTAAAACACCTAACTGTAAGGTGCAATCAAATGAACCAGAGCCAGGGAAGGAGGCAGTCTTCAAAGTAGCAAGGGATGCAAGTTTTAGGTAGAGCTTCTACACTATGTTGTCTATGTGAAGAAAGGAGGAGGTGAAGGAAGAAGCTACTGTAAATACCTCAAGTTATTGAGAGGCTGATGTTGTCTGTGTAAATTGCTATCTTAATTAGATTGCCATAAAACTTTAAATAAAAAAAAAAATGCAGCTGGATTATTTTTTTTTTTCCATTACTCTAGATGGACAAAGGAGGCATTTAGACTTTCCTGAACGCCTGATCTATCCGAGATTGGAGATACCTTATTGCTTGACTGAAAGATGTATTACTGGTTTGTGATAGGAATGCGAGATTGCTACAGATTAATCTTTTCATAGGTTTGTAAATAAGAAATAGTGGGATTCTTCTTAAATCTGGAGGTCACTCAAATAATGGGTATAAACTGGGATAGATGGGGAAAATGAAGGAGAAGCCAGCTTGTGTCTCTGATTCCAGAGAGACAGCATAAAATAAATCAGAGGAAGGGGAGAAATGTGACACATGGGTTGTTTTTAATAAATATTTCCTGATGTATAAGAGTTCAGTCTGATTTTAGTGGTTTGGTTTGATTACTTTGACATTTTGTAACTTTATAATGAAGTGATTTCTTCTTAAACTAATAAATTGTGCCTGCAAAAAATAAACAATAACCAGAAGTCATTTTATTAGGTGTGATCTTAAATTAAGCCAGGGAGACTCAAAGGTATGGGGTTTTTGTAGTGCTTTTTCTGAAGCTGTATGAATGTTTGCATCCTCTGTGCCACATGGCATATCATCAGACCAACTAAGGAAGCAGCTTGCTGTTCTGCCTTTCCAAGTGAGCAACAGAGGACCTGCTGAGAGAATGAGCAATTGCTGTAGGGAGTAGTCAAAGGGACTGCAAATCTGGCAAGACCAAGTGGGAAGTATGCATTTGGATCGTCCAGTCCCATGCATGTTACTGCTTTTCTTTTGCCTGTCCCTTATTCCTTGCAGATGTGGAGCCAGGCCTTAATTACCAAGCTTTATACCAAGTGTAAGACAGCAAATTAATATTGTATTTGGATGGAATGGGAATAGGATGAGGTGGTAATAAATAGGAACAGAAGCAGGTGATCTGCATGGTTTAGAGATAGTGTCTTCATAGTCAAGAGACAGAGGCTTTCAGAGGCAGATCTGTACTCTTTTAGGTCCTTCATCTCGAGCATCACTGTTCCTGTGTGCTTCCAGTCACTCTGCAGTGGGAGGACAGAGTAGATGCATTCTGGAGAGTGTGTAAATACAAAGAGCTAGTGGAAGACAACAGGGGATAAGCCATATTTTGAAAAGATTAGGCATCAGGATCCCCTAAATTGCTCTATGTTATACTAGGACAGAAGAAAGTTGCAGAGAGCTGGCAGGAGGGAGTGCAGTGTCAAGTGGCTGAGTACTGGTTTAGGTACCACTTCTGCCAAAGCATCCACTGTTATGTTTTGAAGAATAAAGGCTACGGAGTCACTCTTGATTAATGGTGAAAACGTTGTGGGATATGAACCTTCTTGTTTTCTGTCTAATGGCTGTGTATATCATTAATCTTAAAAATGTGTAGTGGTTTTTGATAAATTTAGCTTCAGTGAGTTCTACGTTAATGTTGTTTAAAGAAAATAAACAACCCGCACCTATGTTTTGAAAAAAAGGTTTAAAAATTGCTTGTTTGCTTTGGAAAATAGTCTTGTTCTGCTTCAGCCATGTAAGAGTGCATCCTGCATCCTAAAAGCAAAACCAGATTTTCACTGATTATAAGGCTAGTTCAGTTTATTAATTCATAGCAAATCTTATTTTTCTGGTGATTGGGGAAGACAAGTGACTTTGAAGAGGTTATCAAGCAAACGCATACTGAAATGAAGTCAATAAATAGTTAATTCAGAATTCAGGTGGGTCTATAATCAGCTCTACTGGAGATAATGAGGTTCACCTCCTGTGGATTTGTCTCCTGCATAGCAGCTGTCTCCTGTAGTTCAATAGTTTGTGAAATGCAGTTATAATTGGAAGCATTTGTGTGACTTATATTTTCTCCTGCTTCAGCATTAATAATGTGATATTCAGGGTGAATAAACACCATTTATATATTCAATACTCCTTAGTATTGTTATCCCTTGCATGGTTTTTTATAGCAGCTATATTTTTCTTCGTGGTTTAAATTTATTTTTTAAATATCTTCTGTTTGAAATTTTTAGTCTTCTAAGCATGTATCTGTAATTCACTTTGCAGGTATTGGCTAAAATCCAGGTCAATAGAACCAGGATCTGTTTCCTAAACTAATTGAGATATGTTTGCAAGGTTTGACTGACAAACCATATCTGTACAGGTTTTTTCCCTGAACAGATGAACTGCAGATGTCTTTATGGTAGCAGCACATTAATTACAGTTAAAATAAGCAGTTGAAACTACATGGATCCACCATGTTTGATTATGTTGAGCCAACAGTTTTTCTTTGAAAATAAGATTTTGCATTTGTGAGATTCAAACTGGCTACCTTGACTCCAGAAATGGACACTGTTGGTGTAAGCCAAAATGGTAACATCAGGCTTTTTAAGAAAGCTTTTGACTTTACAGCAGTGCTCCATGAAGGGTCCTCAGCTGTTCCCACCAGCTACTGATACAAAAGCATTCTGCACCTGGACTTATTGGACCACTGACCTCATCACCCGTTCTGGCTTCAATTTCTTGTAAAACTTTCTTTTTCTGACATGCTGATGTAGGTGATAGTCCTGCAGCCACTTAGAGGGACTGCTGCCCTGTACTGTTGTGCTGCTGTATTTTTCAGCGTGGGATGTGTATTTCTGAGCTAGAAGAAAGCCCCCAGTTATCTGGGGTTGCATTATTTCCTTTATAATGAGGAGGATCTTGGGGAGTTTTAATCCCACTTTTGCTATTTGCTTGCAGGTGGCAATAAAAATCATTGACAAATCTCAGCTGGATGCTGTGAATCTGGAGAAGATCTACCGAGAAGTGCAGATAATGAAAATGCTTGATCACCCACACATTATAAAGCTCTATCAGGTATGGTTAGTGGTGTCTTTTTTTTTTTTTCTGTTCTCTTCCACTCTTTTGCTCCTGTATGAAGAGTTCCCTCTACACCAGTAGTGACTGCAGGCAGATCACCAGTCCATGACAAACTCAGCTTTTCTGGAATCGATTTGTATTGGATAAGTGTGTTTAACTTTTTTGAAAGTACAGCAGTTGTGGTCTCTTTCATTCTGTGGTACCAGTTAGGCTGGCTGTGTTAGATACTCAAGCGCACCTGAAATCTGCTTAAAATACACAGAAGTTTGTACATTTTATGTTAGTGAAAGAGCTGAGTTGGCAATACTTGTTGAGGAGACCTTGCTGTCTGTTAGCAGACAAGGTTCTGTGTAAGCTCGAGCAGGGTGGGAATATTCAGCACAATGCATCTAACAGTGAGTATGAGCTGGGAGGGTCTGTGTGGATATAGTGGTTTTCTTTAGTTGAGTCTTGGCTCTGAGTGCAGGTTGAGGAGTACTTGCAGCCTTTTTTTTCTTAATCCAAAGATAAAACATGAGGATACATAAATTCTACAGACGTGCTTATGATGTAAATGCACACACCAAGCAAGAGCTTCCCAAACACTTTATCTTGAAGTGCATTTACTAGGAGATGGATAACTAGTTCTTTGGATTTATTTTTGTTGGAGTCTTGTATATTGCTTCTGTTGTGGGTATGGACAATTTGATATTTATCCTAAAATGAATTACGTATGTTGTGGAATTGAATGCATTCCTTTACAACATGAAGGAGAAATAATTTTGGTAGAACAATGTGTATTTACGTAAGAGATAAACCTGCACTTGTGATAATGCAGACAATGAAAACTCTTGAAGGTTGTTACTTGTGACTTTTTTTTAGTGCGCGTAGTTTGTGTAATAAAATACAGGTTTGTTTTATATTGTTTCTCTTCTGTTTCATTTTTTGTTCCTGCTAGCATGTTGTAAAATGTTTGAGGCTGCTGGCATTTCTACTTCAGTTAACTCTTACTTTTAAGGCTTTCCTGAGAATTCAGGCCCCCCGTTACTGTTTTGTTTAACAAATCACATGGTGCTTCTGAGATAATCTCTTGCTTGTTTCAAATAAACCTAGCTCAATAAACAAATGAAGATTTGTGCATGCTAAAACCAAACTTCGAATTTAAGTTCATCTGATATCTATAAAGGCAATGTGAGCCCAAGGACTTGGATCTGTGGCATTGGAGTTGTTCTACTGAATAAAGACAAACATCATAATTTAGGCTTCTTTAGATGTAATTTCATTTTATGGGAAAGAGACTGGCACTTCCTCTTTAAAATATTGATTCACCAGGTGGAGGTGTACCTTAGGGAGTTAAATTTCTAACTAGCTTGTGTAATATCTCTACCACAGTTCCTTCTGAATGAATGACAAAACACAAAAGTGGTAGAAAAGAGTCTGAGAATAGGTAAATTAAGTCTGGAGATCAGCAAGATAACTTGAAGAGGAGGATAATTGTTACGTAGTGCTTACCCCTTCCCTATTAAGGGATTGGCTTGTTAGACATACATTTGGTAGATAGGGGGTTTATTTTTTTAAATAGCCTTCAATCAAGTTGTTTCAGTAGTTTGCTAGTATAACATGCCCATCACTGTATTGTGTCCACAGTACAAGCTTCTGAATTGTCTCATGTCAAGGAACTAGTGAGGATTGTCACAGTTAGGTAATGAATCTAGCAGTCTTGGCTTGATTAAGAATGGTTCCATATATGTAATCTACAGGCTGTTGCAGCTTCCTGTCTCCAAATGTTGGTTTAAAACAGTCTTTACAAACTGTTTTGCCTTCCAGATACAGACATTTAAGTCATAATATGTTCAGCTGTTGTAGAATTAAACAAGGGTGCAGAAAAGACTGAAGAACTGCCATCTTGTTCTGTCTGCTGGCTTGTCAGTTTTCTGGTAATTCTGCTGTTTTTATAACTATCTATCTTTCAGGATTTGCCTTTTTTTAAAAGCATTCCTCTAAAAGGACTTTATGTGTGAGCACTCTTCTAGTACTTTCAAGCTTGTCCATAAATAAAATAGAAAAATGAAATTTGAGAAGGTCTTGTCCACAGACAGCTCAGGCTGAACTATTTTACTGTGGTCATTGAAATAGACCCAAAATGTGTTGAGTGTTGAAATTTTTGTATTGTACTGAAGGGAAGTCCTAAAGGACTTTTTTTATTTTGAAGATGAAGTCAGGTGAGACCACCAGGAGGCCTGCATGGATGAACAAGGTGCTCCTGGACAAGCTCAAGCATAAAAAGAAAGCCTACAGAGGATGGAAGCAAGGACAGGTAGCCTGGGAGGAGTACAGAGAAACTGTCCAGGTAGCTAGGGATGAGGTTAGGAAGGCCAAAGCCCTGATAGAATTAAATCTGGCCAGGGACATCAAGGGCAACAAGAAAAGCTTTTATAGGTATGTGGATGATAAAAAGACGAGGGAAAATATGGGCCCTCTCTGGAAGGAAAAGGGAGACTTGGTCACCTGGGATATGGAGAAGGCTGAGGGACTTGATGACTTTCTTGCCTCTCTTCACTGGCAAGGGCTCCAGCCGTGCTGGTCAGTGTATTCCTGAGGAGCTGCTGAAGCAATTGAGGAGCAGATCATTAGGGAGAAAGCTGCAAGATAACGGACTGGACTGTCGTATTCAACTTACATCACGGAAGTGTGGACTTCGGAATTGTTGGGTGAAATCCTTCTGCTCAAGGCCATGAACAGCTGTTCACAGAAAAGTTTTGAAGTCTTCCCTCTTTCTTTTTTCCTGTTTATCTCTCTATTCCTTCCGGCCTCCCGAGTTTTTGAATTATGAGTAGTCTGTTCTTGCATTAGAAAGGCTGGAACTCACCAGAAGTGAAAAGCAGAAGATGCTTTATGTTTGGTTTTTTGTTCGTTCCCCCCACCAGAGGATATATTGAGGATGTGATAGTTCTGTAGCTGTACTGTCTGATTGTACAACGGGGTCTTGTGGTGCTCCTACCTGAATTTTGCCAGGTTTTAAGATTGCTTATGTGTTTTTTTTCTTTCTATAACTAGAGAACTCTTGGTAACAAAGGTCAGTGTTATCCCCAGTCTTTTTTCCCAAGCACCAGCCATCAGCATGTTAGCAAGGGAATTACTTTAGGCCAGTTCCTTAAAGGAAGGTCTTTAAACTAGCTGCTGAGGATACTACCATCTTGTGTTAGTGACTTGGGGCCAAGAATCCTATCCACCACCACCTCTATGCACTGGCTTTATGAGGTATTTAAAGCTTACCCTTATGCTTAGCATGCAAATGCTTCCCTTAAAATTGTTGAGGTAATGCTGGGGGGAAAAAAGTGAAACACTGTGATAGCTGTATGTGCAAGGCAAAGACTTTCACATCTTTACCAGAAGAGAACAATGAAAATAAGTATCCATTTGGGTGTTTGTTTGCTTTTTGCTCTGCCCACAAACAATCTCATGTGCGATTTCTCCATCAACAGGTGATGGAGACCAAAAGCATGTTGTACCTTGTGACAGAATTTGCCAAAAATGGAGAAATTTTCGGTAAGCAAGAGAATGTTTTCATGTTCAACATTTTAATGTTAACTTTTGAAGTTTGTTGATTGTATTTATCTTGCCCAAGGATCCCTTCTAGTGCAGTATGTCACTTTATTTGTCACAAAATGTGTAATAACTGTCACTGTTTCTCATTTTAGAACTTTAGGGAAAACTAGCATAAGAAAAAAGTTAAAAATTACTGATGGTCCTTTAGCAGAAGACATAGCTTAAACAGAATGGTGTAGGATAAAATCTCATCTCAGCTGACGGAATTATCAGGTTTTCAGCACCTAGTTGAGATGAAAAACTGTATTTAAATGTTCAGCCTGATAATGAGCAGTGGCCCAAAACAGTATTTCAGGTAAACTGGAGAATCTGTTTCCGCTGCAGTTGTGCTGATTTGTCAGACGTGATTTTTTTAATATGTTTTCAGGAAGAACATGGTGGGCAGGAGGGGCTGTCAGGGTGACACGGGATAACACTCATGAAAATTTTAGGTTGTGTGTGATGACCTGCATGGTCAGATTCACATTAGTTCTTGTTCTTCGGCTAAAACTCATCACTTAAGCAGGACTCCAGGTTAAACTTGTGTACAATTATTTTTTTTTTTTAGTTGTAATACTTCACGATGGAACTTCTTTGTTTTGTAATGCTCAGCTTTGACTACAATAGAGATATTGTTCTATTTCTTTAGAAAAAATTGCTAGTTAGTGCAGGACAATTGTAGCATATAAATACTCTGAATAGATAAGACTTCACACTTGCTCAGTCCTCTTCTAGTGTACATGATCGCTCAAAGAGCAGAACAGTAGAGAATCCTTCAGTATTTTGGAGGACCAGAAGATTTGAGGAAGCTTAGTAAATTTTAAAATCTTCTGATGCTGATTAGATAGAAGGGAATTTGTGAAGTGGCTGTGCATCAGCTTGTATTCTTCCCAAGGGCTATGGAGTGAATAGTAAAAGTGATTCTACGCTCCTGAGGCTTGTGTTCTAGTATTGAAGGTGATTTCTGCATGCTCTCTCTCTTCTTGATTGTGGTGATGGACACAATAAAAAAACCTGTGTATGTAACAGACCTAGTTACAGCAGCCAGTCTGTAGCCTTTGAGCTGTCCTTCAGTGCAGCTTGAATAACTGTCATAACTGTAAAAAGTCAGGTTTATGGCATCTGCTGTGCCGTTATCTCTAGGGCATTTTGTCTTCTGTGATTGTACTGCCTGTACATGTCCCAAGTTATTGAGATTTTTCTAAGCTATTGAGGCTAGGGTAGCAGTGAAGCCCTCTCAAGGAGGGACAGGCTGAATTTTTTCCCAGAACTAGCTATATTTAGCAGTGCTCCTTTTTAGGCCAAAAGAAGAAACTCATAAAATGGGACTTGAAGTAGTTAAATCCATTTCATTTTGACCCGTGTTAGTGCCTTTAACTTTCACATGTGCATTAGTCATCAAAGTAAAAATGCTTTTTTCAGCTCCTGCACGTGTGACAAAAAATTTGGGTAAGCCTGTATTCTTCTGACCAAAGATGAGCTTGCTCTTCATAACTTCATTTGAAATGGTTGACAGCCTGCAGAGCAGCAAGACAGTCAGATGGAGATGATGAAATACCAAGAATGGTACCAGCATTTCAGTATACAGCATGTGAGCATAGGTCTGGTCTGGAGTCTGGTAACCTTTGAAAATCTTGTGCATTTCTCAGGCTTTGCTCATTTTCGTTTGTTTTTTTTGTTGTGTTTTTCTCTCATGGAACAGCATCATTTGCTTTATGCTGTGATTACCATCTGGAAACACTGAGTAAGAAGAAAGGGGATTCTGTTTCTTTCTCACCTTCTAAACTGCTGTTCTCAAACCAGTGCTAATCTTGAAGCCCAGCCATGAGTTGCAGACTGGCCTAAAACTTTTTTTTTCCTCTTTCTAAAAATCTTTCCATTCATCTTATTACATGCCTTGGGATCTACAACATGGGAGGTTGTTTATCTTGCAAGACTTCTATGCAGACTTGCATCAGTGATAAGCCAAAAATCTATCTAAAAATTATATTTACTTCAAGTTAAGTTTGTGTATTTTGTGTAGTTTTAAGGTTTCATATATGAAACATTCTGAGCACTTAGTCAAAATTCTGTAACTATTAAGTTGCATTTTCATGACCAGAAGGGTTTTTTGCTGCTACTTTATGTGAGAAAGTGAGATGGTCATAGGGAAAAACAAATTAAGAGATGGCAAAAAATATAAAACTTCACCCAGTGTGGCTAAAGATTCTAGAAGTAACTTGGATGGTGACTCTTTTTTGCCTTATTTGTTTTGGCTTTAATGTGTATAATTTCCTGTAAAACTTTGACTTGAACTCTTAGTTCATTCTGAAGAAGCAAAGCCTCCTGGGCTCTGAGACTTTCTCTGTTTGCAGATCCTTTAATGTCTCTTTCAGATGCAGTTTAGCTAATTCTTAGACCTTGTTTTCCCATTAAAATAATTAAGGAATCTTTCTGGGTCCATTATTAGAGACTTAATATTTGTGTACAGGTTTTCTCTAAATATTTTTTTCTGATTCATTGGGATGATTTCTCAGAGTGCCTTTTGTAATTAGGGATGGGATATTCTGCTGTGGTGTGTACTTGCCACTTATGTTTTTGTAGGAGGAAGCAGAAATGAGGTAACAGCAAAAACATGTGAAAGTCTCTTGGGTTTTCTGCAGGCTCTCAGACAGGAGGTGGGCTGCAGCAGTTAAGTGCTAGGTGAAGAGCAAATGGTCACTGTCTAGCAATACTTAATGACAACTTTGGTTTAGATTTGATTGGTACCCAGGACAGTAGGTTTATTTTCCCTAAATGAGTCTAGCATGTCCTAGTAGAGTAACAGAAGAAAGGAGAAGAAAAATAGCAGAGGAACTGAAAGGTAAAGAAAATCTTTTTAGCTGGAGTATTTCATGTGTATCAGCTGGAGTATTTCATGTGTATCAGCTGGAGTATTTCATGTGTATCAGGTATTGTTGCTTTGTTTAGAATTGGCCTGAGGTGTTAAAGTAACAGCTTTTCCTTAATAAAAGCTAGTTTAATGAGTTTTATGCTTGACACCCAGGTACTTAGAGTCTTCACAAGCATTTTAGTTTCAGTAACAAAACTGGAGTTGCTGAGAAGGTTTCCCTGATACTATCAGTCAACATCAGGCAGAATGACCCCAGAGGGCAATGGAATAGAGTTCAGCATGCAGGGAGCCCTGGTGATTGGAGTGCAGAAGAGGTGGAGACTGGCTGATCTTCATTTTTTACACTGGGCCGTGAAGGGATGGATTTCATGGAAACAGAGCTCAAATGTTCAAAGTCCCTTCTTGTCTGGGTGGGTTTTTGTTGGTTGGTTTTTTTCCCTTAGTATTGGACTGCTTGTGTCATAAGCAGGATACCATGTCCAGGGCAACTTTGATGTAACTGGAAAGCAGGGTAGTATTTTAAAAAGTAGAAAGATGACTTGAATGATGAGCTTTTCCTCCTTCCTGTCCTGATCCTTTGAGTGTGCTGGATTTGCCACGTCAAGTCTAACAATGTGTGAAATAAAGTCTCCCTTTTATAACAGTTTTCAAGCAGCAGAAGCAATGGGATGCTCTTCTGGAGTCCTGTACCCAAGTGTGTTCAAAGTTTTTAACACATTGCCATGCATGATTCTGCTTTTTGGGGGGATTTTACTTTGTTTTCTCTTGTAAAGCAAGAAGATTAGAAACCTGTGGAACCTGCTGTTTTTGTAGTTAATCAGTCTCCTGACAGCATTTAAGTATTGTGCTTTGATCTGTTCTTTGACTAACCTTTGTTTGTGCTTGAAGGGGAGCTTAAAAAAACCAAAACAACCAAAATCCAAACAAAACTTGCTCTGGGTTTGTGGCGAGAGCAGTTTACTTAAAAGCTAATGAGGTTAGAGAAGTATAATGAGAATGACAAACTTCAGTCTGTTGGGGCTGGTCTTCCTGGATGTTCCCTCTGTAATCAGAGAAGTGAGAGGCTTCTCAGGGGGCTGGGTCAGAGCTTTGACTCACCCTCCAGAGGACCCTCTTCTTCTTCTCTGAATACAGGAGGAGCTGAGAGAGATTAGACTCCCTAGGTTGAAGTTAGCCTTTATGATAGCTCTTCTGAGTAACTTTGCTACTCAGTGATATACAAAATTTGTGAGAGTTTATAGAAGTCCCTTTTCTATCTTCCTCTTGAATAAGATACTTAACATAGTATGTTCAAGATCATTGTCAGTAGATGGTAGCTGATAAATGTTCTCTTAATACCATGTCAGGATTTGAAGTTCATTGAGAGTGGCCTCGTATTAAGCCTCACTGAGTCTCTTTAGCTTAATAAACCATCATTTCATAGTGCTGACTTGTAGTTCTTGGGCAAGATTATTTTTAACTCCTGTAGTAACATTCTTCACTGTTACTTCAGTGGAATTTTCTATACTCAACAGCAGTTTTGAATTTGCCTTTTGCCAGGTAATGTTATTGCAGTAAATAATGTTTTTAGCCTAGACACTTCAAATGCTGTTACATTTTAGATTTGGTTTTTAAAAAGGACTTTAGACTTAATAAAATACTTGAATTAAAAAGGTTTCGGTTGTGCTTCATACTTTACAGATCTACAAAGTTTTTAATTGGCTGTTTCCACTA
The DNA here is from genome assembly GCA_010365825.1 of Otus sunia. Lineage (NCBI taxonomy): Eukaryota > Metazoa > Chordata > Aves > Strigiformes > Strigidae > Otus > Otus sunia. The sequence continues at coordinate 5,731,646 of ML997607.1, forward strand.
TGTATTGGTACAGCCACCACCTTGTAACCTTCTTCAGCATCTCTCACCTGAAGTATCTAAACCAGATGAGATGCAGATTATCTGTTAGCTGAACTAACTGTGGTGAACCTGTTCTGAAGGGCTAACTGTCTAGCTTCTGGTCAGTGACTGTTTATATTACAAGAATCCAGACTGCAGAGGGGGAAGCTGACTATTAAGCCTAAAAACAATGTAATTGTTCAGCAAGGAGAAATGGAATATCCAAGCTTTCGGTCATGGTTATTTCTGCTCCCTCTTGCTTGCTGTCTGACACTGCTACAAGTGCATTTTAAAAGCAGTAAACGTGACCAAACTAACAGCTTGTGTGATTTATGTCTAGCTTAACAACTGTAACTGAAGGAATATGCTGAAGTTTAGGAGCGGTTATTTCAATCTCGTTCTTCAATTGCCTCACGTGGCCTCTCCCTGGGTTTTAGCATGAAACTACCAAACAAGTGATAATAACACAACTTCCTCGTCTAGAGCTCCAGTACAGTATTTGACACATGACAAGGTGACTCTACCTATGGATGTACTTTTCAGGTAATTTTTCTACTTGATGCAAGAAATACGAAGGACAGAAATACGAAGGAGTAGTTAAGAGGCAAACATTTCAACTGCAAGACGTGGTGCCTGGGAAGAACAGCTTAACTGCATTTACATACTCACTCAGTTATCTTGCATCTCATAGTTGACTTTCCTGATCGTTTAGGTGTTCCTTACAACCTTCAGTCTGTTTTGCAGTTGGACGGTAGCTTGCAAGACCTTGGGGCCTTTTAGAGAACCTACAATAAATAATAGGATGCTGTCAGGCTATATTATTGTACTCATACTCCTACTCTTACACAGGATCTCAGATTTATTGTGAAAAACCATAAGATTATTCTGAGATTTTCATAAGTGTTCACAGTGGAAGCAAAATGTTTATTTCTTATTCTTGCCAGATGCCAGCCAGGGCAGCCACCACCTCATTTAAAAAAATACTTTTGTGGAATTATAGTAATTCACAGAAATGCAAAATAAGCTCTTTCAGTTAGTCCTGTTTATGCTTTTCCTCTCTTGTCCCAAAGGGTGCCTTGGGACTTAAGCTTGTTTTTGCAAGAGGCTCTTGTGCCCAGTGGTTATATGGGAAAGTAGATCAGCCCAGGCAGTCTGGTGGGTCTCATCTTCTACACACACAAAATCAAACATCCCTGAGAAGTAGATCTCAATCTGATTTTGGAATAGCAGAGCACTGAATTTGCAGAGAGACTGGTAAATATTTGGAAAAAATCTCTTACTCAAAACAGCAGCTAGATGCTAAAATACTCTTACATTAAATATGTATGATACTTAGTCACATAATCAGAGAATCATCAAGGCTGGAAAAGCCCTTGAAGCTCCTCCAGTCCAACCATGAACCTCACCCTGACTGTTCCCAGCTCCACCACATCCCTCAGCGCTGGGTCAGCCCGACTCTTCAACCCCTCCAGGGATGGGGACTCCCCCCCTGCCCTGGGCAGCCCATTCCAACGCCCAACAACCCCTTCTGCAAAGAAATCCTTCCTCAGAGCCAGTCTGACCCTGCCCTGGCGCAGCTTGAGGCCATTCCCTCTTGGCCTGGCGCTGGCTCCTTGGCTCAAGAGACTCCTCCCCCCTCTCTGCACCCTCCTTTCAGGCAGTTGCAGAGGGCCAGGAGGTCTCCCCTCAGCCTCCTCTTCTCCAGACTAAACCCCCCCAGTTCCCTCAGCCGCTCCCCATCAGACCTGGGCTCCAGACCCTGCACCAGCTCCGTTGCCCTTCTCTGGACACGCTCGAGTCATTCAAGGGCCTTTTTGGAGTGAGGGGGCCCAAAACTGAACCCACTCGTTGAGGTGCGGCCTCCTCAGTGCTGAGCCCAGGGGTCAGATCCCTTCCCTGTCCCTGCTGGCCACGCTAGTGCTGATAGAAACCACCTAAATGAAGGATCATACCTTAAATGAAAAGCATTGACCACTGGGTTTGCCAGACAATGTGTCTAGCCATATGTTTTGAAGTGATACCATCTTAATCTTTCAATTGTCCAGTAAACAAATGTACTTTGGACTACTGAAAAGACTGGAAAGGAAGCTGCCTTGTGACAAAAGTCCTCCTGCTTTCTGCTGTGAATCCACATGAATCTAAGATAGCTTCTCGTTTCTATTTTATCACAGAAAAATGAAAAAACCCTACCACAGAAACACATAGCCAGAGGGTATGACATGAGGGTAAGATTTGTCAAAGGATCCATATATGAAAGCATAGGTAGCTTTGCTATTTCAGTCTTTGCAAGGTACAACAGGGTGCTTTGCTCTAGGTATCTGCAGTAAAAACTCAAGTCATGATTCTTAGCTCCAGAGGTACACACACACATACTCAAACAGCGTCCAAAGTCTGGCTATTGTGGCAGAATGTCTCCAGCAAGTTTCAGCTGTCTTAAAGTGGTTTCTGTAACCCAGAGGCTGGCACACTGCCTGTGTTCCATCCTTTCCTGTTTGCAAGCTAGTTAATGCACCAACAGCATCCTTGGGCACACCATCACCTGCTGAGATAGACTGTGGTGTGGTCTGCTTTGACAGGAGAGAAAGTGGTGTATTTCAGAATAAACGACCTATTCTGTGCCATCTGCTAGACTTCGTGGAATACTTAAGGCTGGGGTGGTTTGGAATCTTCGAAGTCCTGACAGGCTAGAGCTGGAAAAGCAAATGACAGCTTGGATTCATTAAGTTGTTTGCTGCGTTGCTAACAAATGATAGATGAACAGTTTAAAGGGCTGGCTTACATTCAGTGTAATTTAGTTTGTTCCTTTGATACCTGACTTCACCTTGTTACCATACGATTTGACAGTCACTTTGTGACTGAATGAGATTTAGCGTGCAAATATTATGATCTCCCCTTACTGCCAGGCTTTTGTTTGTTCTTGTGCTTTGCTAAGTTAAACCAGTTGAAATTCTATTAAGATTTAGGTAGGTTAGAAGCTCCAAGGAGAGTTTTTCCAGAGATCGGATCTGGTGTGCTTTGCTTAAAAACGTTTTTTTGAAGGATGCTGAAATGAGGGTACTGCAACTGAGGTCTCTAGTCTGCCACTTGAGATGGTTCAGGAGCAGCCACTTCTGTGCTTGCAGAACGTGTTTGGAAGGTAGGAGCAGCAGCACATGAAATCCTTCCAATCCTACTACAAGTAAAGCAGAGTTAAGTTACCTCAGTAACGGGGTATAGAACTTTTTCCTAAATGATCCCCCTATAAAACATCTTTGAAGCAAGCCTGTTTCACTGAGCAGGTGGTGTTTTAATGGTTGTGTTTATTTATTTAAACTGTATGAGTGAAAAACCATATTCAAAAGTCACTTTGATAATTAATATGACACTGTCTGGAGCACTTAATTGGCAGTGTAGTCTAGTGACCCAAGTGGCAGCAGAGAACCCATGATGTGTAAGAATGCAAGGTCAGTGAAGTCATCTGTTCTATATGATCCAACAACAAATAACTTTTTTTTTCACGTTTTTCTGAATATTTGCAAAAATCTTCATGGTTTGTGGGTGGGTCTGTGCTCCCTCCTTCTGAACAACATATTTCTTTGTCCTTATCTGTAGTAAGCAGAAGTGCACCGTTGGTGAAGTTTTACTGGAAATGTGTTTTCAGGTTTTAGAGTGTGCTTAATGCGAGCTGCTCAGGCCTTCTCTGCTTATCATAAAGAAAACAGAAAAGCTTAAATTAAAATGTTGCAAGCACCTGTAAAGCCCCTAAAAGATACTTTATTTAAAAAAACCCCACAACCTAACAAAGCCAGGTATTGTGTTGGGGAAGATGATCCTTTTTGGATCACTGAGATTACGTAACTAGCTTAGAAGATACGGTTAATGGTTTTACTTATGGATTTTGTCAGAGATTCTTATAAATACAAGAAGTAGACTCAAAACCTCCACTGCATCACGCTCACTTTTCAATTTGCAGAAACAGCTGTTTTAACCTGTTACCTGAATTCAAACAGAAATGTTTGTGTCGGCTGGTCTGTAGATGATTCCTGTTCGTGGGACTTTCTCTATAAATGATAATTAGGAGGGGCTGGTGGCAGCTCCAGCATTTTAGTTCTTGCTCACTGCTTTTTATTTAACTCCAGTGTTAGTTGTGATGCAGCAGGTGGTTGGAGATTGCTGCGTGTGTGTATGTTCAGCCCTTGCCTGCAATCACTGGGTACGGTATCGATATGTGTTTGCTGCACCTTGGCCATTAACTGCACTGTTTGTAGGATGCTGAAGGCAATCCTGAAACTACCCTAACACTTGATTCTTTGATGTTAATGCCTTGTAAGAGAAAGAATAGAATTGGCTATAGAAACTGTTTCTGTCAAGACTTACACAGCTGCTGCTTCACTTGTTTTTGTTCCTGAGGATAAATGAAGTCTTCAGTTTCAGAGCTATCATTTGTTTCTGGGCTAAGGTTAGTTTTAACAACATAAATATGAAAACAAAATGTTCTTTCTGCTTGCAATGCAATGAAGACAAGAGAGGTCAGGATGGATACCTTACGGGTACTTGTTTTACTTCCAGGGAAGAAAATACTTTTAGCCATCACACAGCCTCTGTTGAGGTTTCAGAGGGAGAAGTATGGCATGAAGCTTGCCTGAACTGGTAACAGGCTAAAGCTTCAAGTACCTTATGATGATGAAGCCAGTTATTCCAAGTATTCCCCATTACACAGGAGTTGTGTTATATGAAAATATTTAACAGAATAGTCCAGTAACTATAAAAGACGGAACAGAGAGTAGAGTTTCAATATGCAGCAGCTTTTTCTTACTCCTTTTTAACTAAGTACTCTAAGATGAGTGCTTAGGTAATCATCTACCTGGACTTGTGCAAAGCATTTGACATTGTCCCACATGACATCCTTGTCTCCAAATTGGAGAGACATGGACCACTTGGTGGGTAAGGAATTGGCTGGATGGTCACACTCAAAGACTTGGGGCCAACAGCTCGATGTCCAAGTGGAGGGTGGTGACGAGCCCATTTCTCAGGGGTCAGGGTTGGGACTGGTGCTGTTTAACACCTTTGTTGGCAACATGGACAGTGGGACTGGGTGCACCCTCAGCAAGTTCACTGATGACACCGAGCTGTGTGGTGGGGCCGACAAGCTGAGGGAAGGGATGTGCCATCCAGAGGGATCTGGAGAGGTGGGATGTGCAAACCTCCTGGACTTCAGCAAGGCCAAGGGCAAGGTCCTGCCCATGGGTTGGGGCAATGCCAAGCACAAACACAGGCTGGGTGAGGAGGGGATGGGGAGCAGCCCCAAGGAGAAGGACTTGGGGGTGTTAGTGGATGGAAAACTGACTGTGAGCCAGCAATGTGTGCTCCAGCTCAGAAAGCCAACTGTGTGCTGGGCTGGGACCCCCAACATGAGAAGGACATGGACCTGCTTGAGTGAGTCCAGAGGTGGCCACAAAGATTATCAGGGGACTGGAGCACCTCCCTTACGAGGACAGGCCGAGAGGGTTGGGGTTGTTCAGCCTGGAGAAGACTCTGGGGAGACCTTATAGCTGCCTTCCAGTGCTTAAAGGTGGGCCTACAGGAACGCTGGAGAGGAACGCTTTATCAGGGGGTGTAGGGATAGGAAAAGGGGTAACAGTTTTGAGCTGACAGAGGGTACATTTAGATTAGATGTAAGGAAGAAATTCTTCCCTGTGAGGGTGGGGAGGCCCTGGCACAGGTTGCCCAGAGAAGCTGTGGCTGCCCCCTCCCTGGACGGGTTCAAGGCCAGGTTGGACGGGGCTTTGGGCAACCTGGGCTAGTGGAAGGTGTCCCTGCCCATGGCAGGGGATGGAACTGGATGATCTTTAAGGTCCTTTCCAGCCTAAACCATTATATGATTTATTTTTTTTTTCATTCTTTTTGGAGGGGAGAGTGGGAAAAAAATGTGTCATAAACTGGGACTGACTGAATTTTTGAGTTTTCTAGTGCTAATTATTTGAGAGAAATCATTTAGTTTCAGAATTGTTGCTTGCTGTCTAATCCATTTAAACCTGCTTTGCTTTGACAGATTACCTCGCCAGCCATGGCCGTCTCAGTGAGTCTGAGGCCAGGCGCAAATTCTGGCAGATCCTCTCAGCAGTGGAGTATTGCCATGGTCGAAAGATTGTTCACCGTGACCTGAAGGCTGAAAATCTTTTGCTTGACAGCAACATGAACATTAAAATAGCAGGTACTCATAATGTAGATGTTATTCAGTAACAAACACCTTATTTTTATGAGGGCACTTCCAGTAATTCAATTGCTGCTGCCCAAGATACCCCGCTGTGCTTAAGGTACAGAAAATCAGAGTAATAATACATGTAATATTTTTGCATTATGGATATCACAGTACATGTAGCAAAAATAATTCCTAGATTATTTCTATTATACTTTCAGGAAAGAGGAAATAATTTTTAGAGTTATAGTAATTTTTTGTGGGTGTTATAACATGTCTATAATGCTGCCAGATGTTCAGGTTAAAACAGAGTTAATCAAATAACTTCTTTCAACATTAGAAAAACTCAAAATGGAAGCTTATTGATTTTTTTTTTCCTTTTGCATGCATGATTTCATTTTAATTATAAATTTAGACACAGCAGATGTTGCTAGCAGTGGAAAGCATTTTGGCGGTTGTCAACTCATTACGATTCCACGAATCCTTCCATACTGACTTTAGCCCAGTGACACTTGAAATGAGAGAGCTAGAGAACATCTTGATTTGGAGGACTGTGGACCTGAAGTCATCAGTAATACGGGAGAGCAGGAAAGGAAGGCTAACTGCTGTGAGGAGCTAGCTTGTATAGGAGTAAGCGTGCTAGCTCTGAGAAGGAATGTGAATAGAGAGCCAGTCAGGCTGGGAAAGGTAAAGTGAGAAAACATTTCTGAGTTGTAGATCACTGCAGGATTATTTTACCCTTGAATCTCCTCTTTGGCCTTTTTGAAATGGATGAACTGGAAATGTATCTTGATCTCTAATGCTTTCTGTAAGTATAAAATTGCAGAAAAACGTTAAATGTGCCAGCAGCTCTCTAAAAGATGAGTTCCTTTTTGTCTATGAAGTATGAAGACAGTGCCCTTAAAGATTTGAAAGGAAAAGTTAACACCCATTTAACTGCTTAGCATCTGTGTCACGAAGCTTCACCCCGTGCTCTGCAGTACTACAGCAAACATTGGGAAGACTAGGCAATTAATTCTGGGGATTTACTTCACCCTCAGGAAAAATCTGTTAAATCCTTTCAAGTCAACTTTATCAGAACAGGAAATCTACACAGTCTTTTAAAATGAGCCCTCACCTTTGAGATGAAAACTATTTCTTGAGCAATAATTTGATCCTCTTAAGAGAAAAGGAACCTGTAGTCATTGGTATTAAAAACAAACAAACTCAACATAAGTTACTTTTGCCTACAAAATGGGATTTTACTGATGGACTAAGGATTTCTTATCAATGTATCTATTAATGGAGTAGCTTTCCCAGATCCTGGATTCTGTTGCTTTTGTATTGACCTTTGGTTTTGTCTCTACATTTAAAACATCCATTTCTTCATTCCTTTACCACCACCCTTCCAGCTCTAGCATCTTTGTCACATGGTTTAAGAGTTTACAGAAAGGTTAAGTAATGGATAAATTAAAACCGAGGAAAAGGAAAATACAGCTCTGTGAGTTCCAGAACCATGATTTTCATAGAATATTAGGCTACTGTTTGTTATCCCCTTACTGTTTGTAACCCCTTGCTGAGCGTAAGGTTTTTGGGTTTTTTTGCCAGAAGGAAGTGTGGAAAACATTTTCTGAAGCTAGAGAGGGAAGCCTATTAATCTGCTCTTTGGCATGTTCTCTGTATTTCATGGCTCTAGCATCTCAGAGTGGGAATTTTACAGTAGGTTCATAAAAGCTGTAAAAATTGTTATTTAACGATTTATATTAATAGCAGAGCCTTTGTGCTAGCCTCTTTTTCATTTCAGTTGGTATTAAACTGTTTATGGCTATCTTTTAATTTTCTCTGTATTATGGGCTTTTGTATTAATGTTAAACTGTAAAAATATTAAAATCTACCATCAGAGGAAGTAAAAGGGTTTTGCAGCTGTTGCAGCAGATACAGTTCTGGTGTAAGTTCTTATTTAGGGCATTTGATACCTGAAGAAAGCTAAAGAAACAGTTTGGGATGGAGATGATGTCTGGACTCTATGGTGAAGTGGCCCAAGTAAAATAACTAATCACATTGAGATTGAGTTGGTGGTGGTGGCTCAAAATTATGAAAACCACTAGGGTCACCCACACTGTTTGCTCACAGCTCTTGGTAATAAGGCTGTGAATTTGACAGTGATAGGGGTTTGGTACTTTGTTGAGCTTTAATCAAGCGGGTTCATCAGCACTACCATTTGTAGAGTGTTTTTACTTTTCTCATTTCTGATTTCAAACTTGCATTTATTTCTAGCAGCTACTGACAATCACAGCACCTGGAGATTTATGACTGACATACAGTGGTATTTACCAGGACAATGTGTGGCTTCAGTAAATACTGTGTCTAAGGGCTGCAAGTCACATGCACCCCACTTACTATGAGTAACTGAACTAAATATAAGGGATTTTTTGTGTTATTGTTCATCTGTGCTTTCTTTCCTTGCCTTCTGATCTGCTGCTCTTCCCCCTATTTTTACTACCACATTCTGTGCCTTCTAATTTCTCTTCCTCCACATCAGTGTTCTGCACTGTCGCTTGTCACATGCAGCCTGGCATAGTTTTTCAGAACTCCTCGGGGGCCTCAACTGCGCTGGAGTGGGGCCGTATTCCGAGGTATTCCTTTCATGGATGTCCTTAGCACTGCAGGGATGCAAGTTCCCTGCCTCCCTGAACACTGCAGTGCAAGCATGACACAGGCTCACAAAAACACGACTTCAAAGGCATCTCAGGAGACCTGTTAACCAAAGAAAGGTTAGAGACATGAACTCTTCTGTCACAGGGAATTTCAATGCCTGGGTTCTCCAGGGAGTCAAATAAAAGCACTGATAAATGGTAGTTACTAGATTCCATCAGCTGCTGCTGTCTCTTTCCTTCTCTCAGTTGCTCTTGTGCTCTACCTCTGTATTACAGAAAGCTAATTACAGATGGTCTGTATGTAAATGATCCCATTAACTTGCAGGGATTCATATGGTCTAATTCTTTCATGTATCTTTGTCAAGCTTTCAGATTGATCGCAATTTCTGTGTCCACCTTTGGTGATAAAGTAGCTGAAGGAAAGTTAAGACTTCGTAGAGATTTGTGCTGAGTCAGTTGTTCTATTTTTCTCTGTAGACAGACGATGAATTCCACAAACGGTTTATTTGTGATTTTGGAGTTAGCTGGTGCTGTGCAAATCCCTGGGAAAGGTCTCTTCCAGTGGTTCATGTTCTTCACGGTTCATTTATCAAACTGTGGAAGAACAAAGGGCAGCCAGGATCCCAACTCTGTTAGAATTACTCTCTAAGGTGAAGGGTTCAAGGCCAGGTTGGACGGGGCTTTGGGCAACCTGGGCTAGTGGAAGGTGTCCTTGCCCGGGGCAGGGGGTGGAACTGGATGATCTTTAAGGTCCTTCCAACCCAAACCATTCTGTGATTCTGTGATTTCTTCAGTCAGATACAGAAATGTGCATAAATTTACCTCTGTATTTCAGCTACCAGGAGAAGAAACTAGGATTCAAAAATAATTGTTCCCAGAAGTGTGAGCTGATGAGACTGCCACCCTTTATGCTTAAACAAGGAGGCTGGACTGAAATGTAATAGTTTTGTGTTAATATTGCTCTAAAAAAGAAGATAGAATTCAAAGGATCTTTCTTTTCAGTCTTAGTAACTGGACAAGAAACAGAGGATGTGTAAAGGTCTTGAGGTGAGAGCTTTGATAGACTGTTATTTTCTGGAAGATACCAGGTGGTTGGGAGCAAAAGCCTCAAACCTACATTTTAGCATGAGTAACATTAAGAAGGTATTAATCAGATAAAATGTCCACTGCGAAGGTTGTGGCTGAAGAATGCCAAACCAGGCAGTCTCCATCAGGTTTGACATCGAATTTGGTTTCAGGACTAGCAAGGTGTAAATCTTCATGTTCTTCTCAAAGTTACTGCCTGTAGATAGCTGGATTGTTGATGCACCCTTTGTTTTTGCTGTGTTGTGAAGGGATCATAGGGAATGGATTTCAGTTACTGATCACTGATAGGCTCTGCTGTCATCAAATAAAACTTGCTCGTTGTCTGTACAGTGAAACATCTGTGCATTTGTGAAAATTAAATACAGCTTTGAATTGAGGATGGAGAAGTGACCTCTCTGTATACCTCCAGTCCCACAAAACTGCCAGATGAAGATGCCTTATAGACATCTGCAGAAATGATGCCACCTTGCTGGTAAAGCTGCTGGGTTTGAACCCGATGAGGTAGGAGAGACTGTTATTTTGAAGCAGGTTGTAATGCTGGTTTGTCTTGCTGGTGGACAGTAAAATATGCATTGACGTCAGAACTGGCTGATCAGCATTCAGTTCATGAAGTGGGTCAGGTTTGTTTCTAACACCCTCATACCTTTCCTTTATCAGTACCTCTCTCCCGATTATCTCCTTTGCTCATATTACGATTATAACAAAAGATCCATGTGGCTTTATGAAGCCAGGCAGATTCAATTCTGTTGGTAATTTTAGAAAAATGAATTAATTATAGCTCTGAAGCTAGTATCCTTTTTAAAGGATTTTTAGAGGTACAAATTAGAGACTACCTCACATTGCTAGATGCACAGCAGAAGTTGCAGTGGCTCTGGCAGGGAGCTTCCATTTCTCAAATTGCAAACAGGTTTGAAATCTCAGTCTGTTTCCATTTTTAACGGGAAAACAGATTCCATTTAAATGATGTATGTTCAAAAAATTATACCTTCTAAATTCAAGATTATTCTAAAGGGGGTAATGAGATTGAGAAACAAAATACCGCAAATGTTGAGAGCCAATATTTGCAGATTGCACAAACACAGAGTTTATTCAACTGAGCACAATGCTGCAAATGATCGTATTTTTTTAACGTGCAGATTCAGGCAAATGTTAAGAAGATCACTCCATTATATAATCTCAGTCCTCTGGTAATGAGTCCAATTTCAGTCATTTTAGAATTCTGTGGCTGGCATATTTTTTTTTGAGGCTGGCACTTTCTTCCCTTAAACATCAATAAGGTTCTGAAAATCTGTTTCTCTGGAATGAGGAATCTTAATAGTGTTCTTAGGTTAAAAACAATGACCTTTGATCCAGAATTATTCTGGTAGATCACCACTTACAAAGTAGAAACAAGGTGGAGGGGGAAAGAGGGAGAATGAGAGACTAGTGATTGTTTTGTATTTAATTGAATCCTGGCCATTCTAACACTTCAAACTAAACTGACAACTAAACTGACAGTGCAATAATTAAAAATTGAGGAAGCCCAATGGACCAAGCATCCAGTAGCCTATCTAAATCCTCCACTTTTTCTTTGAAATGCTTTTCATGGATGCTATTGATTCTTGGGTTCTTAAGAAATAGTTTTAAATCATTTGAAAGACACGAGTGTAAAAAGCATAACAGAAACAAAAAGAGGTTACCGTAATAATTTATGGACCCTAACAAATAATGCTGATTGCCCTGCACAGGTATTATTTTGCCCAACAATAGAATATAATTGGATTTTAAAGATAAGAGCAGATTGCTGAAATAATGCAACAATGTTCTTAAGTCCTATGTTACATGAAAAAGTCCAGCATGAATTAGAAGGAATCTGGCTCTTACTTGCTTTGTATTGTCAATACATGCTCTTTTTTCAGCAGAAATTCATAAGTGAAGGATACTGGTGTTCTTTATCCATGAAAAAGGGAAGAAATTGAAGTTTTAGAACTGTAGATGAAAGGCAGAATGAAGGAACCATTTTCCAGACACGTACTCCTAGACAAGGGGCACAGACTCACGAGGAGTTCGGTCCTGGCTCAGACCCACCTCGCAGTGAGAGAATGCCAGGCTGGCCGTTTTCTGCAGCCTGTCCCCACCCTCAGACCCCAGCAGCCAGTAGTGTTGTATTAGTTCTTACACAGAGCACATCCTTGGCTACCCCTTCTAGTATCAATTTACAGACTTTTCATTCATGGATTTGCCTAATAAAACTTAATCATCTCTGCTGTCACAAGGCCGAGTGCTGCTGTTTCACCCAGTCAAGCACTGTCTTGACAGCGTCAGTTGTGTAATTCTGTTGCTCAGATAGGGAGCAAAGGTAACAGCCTTGCGAGGATCACACCGTTCTGTTCTAAGATGTCCTTGCTTTTGAGCTACTTTTGGTAACCAGAAATAAAACTATTACGTTTTATGAAATTAGGCATGTAAAGGAAATAGTCAAAAAGCAGAAATCCTAATTGTAACATAAACCTGAAGCCTCTCTTATATTGATTGGTCATACTTAAAGACTCTGTTCTGTCTTTTGCTATCCAGACTTCTTCCTATTTCTTTTTGAAGTGGCTTCCACGTGTTCCCATTCACCAAAGAGCCAACTCTAAATCCAGTCTGGATAGGCAAAGAGTGTCGCTTTCTTCAGAACTCAAATCTTGGCTATTTCCAAGCAGGTCATGCTTTCTGTAGCTGTGCTTACAAATACATGTGCATGTGAATCTGATACAAAAATGTATGAGGGTGACAACTGAGTAGGAGCTGAAGTTCAGACATAAAGATTGGTATTTATCTGCAGTACTAAGAGGATGTTGAAAATCTGACAAATTGAAGGTAAGTGAAGGGAGAGATCAGATTTAATGACACCTACACAGATGGGAGAATGCTTCTGAGAGAAGAAATTGCTTCATGTCTCCTGAAGTATTGTCAAGGTTGCCAAGCCAATTATGTGTGAAGAAAAGTCTCCTCAAAGAGAATAAAAAAATTCACAACAAAAGTCTGGCTGTGATGGGGAAGAGGCAGGTGACATACAGTGATTGGGGGGTTTTTTGGTAGAAGATTTTGTTGTTTCCCCCTGTTACTACAACTGAAGTTGCAGTTGTTTCAGAGCTGAAGGAGGATGTAAAAGTAAGGATAGCATGTGTGTTACATTCAGGGTGTAGATTTGGAATCTGAGCTGACCTTGGCCGTTTGCACCTCCAGAGTAGGGTGACACGCCGGGATGCTGTTGTGTAACTGTCCCTGCAACCGCCGGGATTCTGTGTGTGTGCGGAGCGCGATGCTGCTAACGGATCTCACGTGTGCTCTGACCTTCAGATAGTCTTTCTGGCATTGTTGCTTTCTTACTGATAGCCAGCGGGGCTCTTTGATTATGGACAAGTCCCAAAAGTTCACTGCTGTGAGACTGGGTATCTGATTTTCTGACTTTGAGCTAATACAGTGACTTTGGACTGGTGTTGGAGATTTAAACTCTTGCGGGTTCCACCTATAACAGATACTTAGAGCAGTGTAAGATGTTCTCTTGTAATATGTTAATTATCTGGAATACAATATTAATTTAGGGACATTGGGTTAAAAGGGGAGAATGAAGCTTAAATACTTGTCTGTCTTTTAAGTTTCCAGTCTGATTGTTGACAGTGCAAAAGTAGATGAGGGGTACGAGTATCCCATGTCACCACAACAGTGACAGCTCATCATTAGCAGCCAGCACACAGGTACATAAATCTCTAAGGAGCCAGAGTGGTTGTAGATCTGAGTTAATCAATCACTGTTTCCAGCAAACTCAATCATTTGTATTTGAACTAGACTGTATCTTTTCAAAAGTCCTTAAATTTCTAGTCATATTTTTATCACCAAATACTACTGTGCTGCTCTACATGATTCTAGATCAGATCTGTTAAGATAAATCATGAAATAGAGCCGTTTCTAAGTTATTTATGCCCCAGAGCCCCTTGACCAAGCAGTTTGCTTGAGTCCAGCGGTTCTGATCATAATCTTTCTTCAGTTATTCTCAGGAATTGTTACTTCCAAACTGAAGCCAGGGGCTGGAGCTCCTTATTTGTCACTAGAATCACTTCAGCAGATTTGATGTCAGATAAGACCTGTAGTTCTAGTCTGGATGACAAGGCTATCTAATGACTAAATCGGCTTTCCTAGAACAGAGATTTACTTGTTCAGTACAAAAGCATTTAGGGGAGGAAGAAAAAAAGGTAAAACTGCAAGGATGTAAGAGATGTATCTATTCCTGCTTTGTGTGAATGTAAATACTGGGTACGGTTAGTTTGAGATGAGAAGTGAAAAGGATTAATCCTACAACTGTGGGCGACACTGAAGAGCTCCGTGGATTGAATTACTGTCAGCAGATCTTATTCATGGAGCGTTGGGGACCTGAATCTCTGCAGAAGTTTTGTGGTAGAGGCATTGGCATGCCCAGTTCCTACTGACTTTGCTGCATTGCTATTATTGTTGGCCCTTTATAATGACCTTGCAAATCCCATCCCACAGGTATTTTGAAGTTTCTAGACAAGAGAAGGAATATTCTATTCCATACATTCTCTGCTGCGTATTAGAAGTGGATGTCCTAAAATTACTCCCGTGGCTCAGCTTTATCTGCACACAAGGGTTCCTGCAGAATGGTGCCCTTAGTATTTGTGCAGTTGTCAGCTGTCTCTGGGAATATGTCCTGGGTAGCTGCACAGAGGCACTTTGGGATCACTTCCAGGACAGATAAAGATCAGATACTTTTTTTCTGCAAGAGGAATTACAAGAATGGCTTGGGAGTTACTGGTACCAGAGGAATTTAGCTCTTGTCATTCCAGTAGAGTTACTGGACTTTACCTGGAGCGTACAAGGAGCCAGAGTAGTTACCTGCCCGTCTGTCTGTGAAGCAAGACTGAGTTTTCAGAGTCCCTGCAGATCCAAATAAGAGGTTCTCTTGGATGGATAACTGCAGGGTTAGTGCAACCTGGGCAAAGTTTCTGACAGCCCAGTATGGAATTGTCTGTAACAGGCTCAGCCCCTGGCCAAGTTTCTTTTAAGGTGTCTAGACAAATAAAGAGCAGTCTTCTGGCAGCTTTGGGTTAAGACCTAGAAGTTTCATGTGTGTGGTCAGGTAGTTGAAAGTAGATGCAGCCCATTTTCCTGTGTTTTCAACACAACCTGGCTGCTGATGATATTTAAGCCAGTATCTTTATCATCCAGTCATGGACTAGACTTAATAGGTGTGTTCTGCTGATTTCTAGACTTGATCTTTTATGATAGAAAATTCAGAAATCTCTGATAGAAGATCTCACAGAATGACTAGTTTATTTAGAATAAAAGGCAATTTCTGATCAGTTGTTGAGACAGTGATGAAGTACGTACAGAGTATTGGACTGTATAGTTACAACTGAAGAAAAAATCTGTAAGGCCAATGTTTACAAAAGGAAATGAGACTTAGCACTTCACCTTATACCCTGATGCATTTGGGTCACTGGACTGAGATGTGCCCAGAGCACGTGATGTACATCAAAGGTGGCACAAAGTTTACAGCAGAATTACAGCATCAAATTTCAGGCTGTGGAAATGTTGAGGTGGAAGTCTTCAGCAGAGAGTGACTGGTTTCTATTTGCTGTTTAGAGAATGACCAGGCACTTCAGTTATGCTTAGCCCTGGCCTGGGTCAGTCTCTGATTTGTTACTGGGCTGACTCCTGTGTTCCAGTGTCCTCACCTATAAAACTGGTATGTTGTTTCACACCCTAAAACCCCTGATAAGAGAGACAAAATTCCATAACCAACACCTTGAAATTCCTAAATACAAAGAGCTGTTTTATGCATGTTGCAAAATATTTTTAAAGATGCATTTTTTGGTGGAAGAACACTACTGAGAACTGGTCTAAGTGAGGTTAGACATTTATATTGCTGTACTTAGCTGTTCCATCGAGAAGACTGCAAGTGAGCTTTACAAAAAGGAAGGATAAAATGAGGACAGAATGACATTGATTGTGTGTGTATAACTGTGGCTGATCTACAGTTACCAGGTGCTTACCTGAATCAAATGGATTACCAACACAAGGTATGTAAAAAAGGCCAGTTATACTATGAATGCCCCCAATAATATTGCTGCTAAATGGAATAGCAACTGTTTTTTATTACCTTACAGTGTATGTTACTCACTGTAGAGATTTCCATACTGAGAGCTGAATGGTTGCTTAGTCTTGATTCTGTATTATTCCTAAGTAGTGCATTTTATTGAAGACAGTTAAAAATATCTGCTTATATTAGTGGTACTGTCTAACCCAATGGAGAGTCAGCAGTGCGATGGATGCAGTAAGGAAAGAGAGGTGAGGAAGGTAGTCTTTGTAATAATTAACCAGTGGTACACAAAGACTTGGAATTTTCTTCTAAATCTTGCAGATTTCTTGCTGAAATCTGTAGTGACCTTGTAGTTAAAAGAATTAAAGAAAACAGCCAAAAGGCCTGTGAGATCATGCTGTTTGTGTATGTTTCCCAGATAATTTTTGAACCTGTTGCTTGCCTGTAACCCAGTTTGACACAGAGCAGGAACCTCAAAAGGCAAATACATTCGTGTACAGGAGTTAAGGCAGTGGGTGGTATGTGTTACCTGTGCAAAGAGTTGCGGAAGGAGCCACAAGAATGACCAGAGAGATGGAACACCTCTCCTATGAGGACAGGCAGAGAGTTGGGGTGGTTCAGCCTGGAGAAGAGAAGGCTCCAGGGACACCTTTATAGTGGCCTTTCAGTACTTCAAGGGGGCTTATAAGAAAGATGGGGATGAACTTTTTAGCAGGGCCTGTTGTGACAGGAAAAGGGGTAATGGCTTTAAACTAAAAGAGGGTAGATTTAGACTAGATATAAGGAAAAAAAAAATTATGATGAAGCTGTTGAAATACTGGAGCAGGTTGCCCAGAGAGGTGGTAGATGTCCCATCCCTGGAAACATTCAAGGTCAGGTTGGGCTTTGAGCAACCTGATGGAGGTTGAAGATGTCCCTGCTCATTGCGGGGGGGGTGGGGAGGGTGGACGGGGGGGGGACAGTGGACTAGATGACCTTTAAACGTCCCTTCCAACCCAGGCTGTTCTAGGATTCTATACCTTGTTACATGCTAAGGAAAATCTTGGAAGACAGAAGAAAAAAAAAAGCTCAAAAAAAAAAAGCCTCTTCAGTTCTGGTATTCCCGAAACTGCTTCTTCTGCCTATGTTTATTTTTTATGTATGTTGCAGGAAGAGTTCTATTAAAAGAACTGCTGGAGCTCTTGTGTCCTGTTAGGAAAGCAACCAAATACCTTTACTGTTAAGCTCAGTGTAAGTAGTCTAATTCAATTTCCATACTGCTTCTCTAAAACAAGTCCAGGTTAACTTTATCTAAGCTTAGTAAGTTTTTGTTTAATATCTCTGTATTGTTTTGATTCTGAGGGTTCTGTCATGGTTTTACAGCTCAGGATGTATTACGACAAGGGAGCGAGGCACTTTCCTCTAACACAACCTATACAAATAGAAGTAAACAAAGTGGTACCAGCAGTGCCTGTCTGCTAACCACAGTGTTTATCAGTTTTGCTATCTGCTGATCAGCGCTGTATTGAATTAACATACCCCTGAGGCATTCAGTGCTTGATAGTCCTGAAACCACAGCCTGATTACTGTTTATCAACACTGTTGACTTTCACAGGATTCCTCGAGTCATACCAGCGTGCAGTATTACTCTGCAGGAGCCTGGTTGGCTACAAGGGTAAAAGCATTATCACCTTAAGAAACACCTTCTGTAACCTTCTACTGCATAGTTTGCTCCAGTGTGGAAAGAGTGGCAGGAAGCAGTTAAATCATTGTTGAGATGGAAGTAGACCAGTGACAAACAAACAATGTTGCTGTGCTTGACTGTCTTTGCATGTCACTTGCTAATGCTCTATTCTGTATTTCCTTCAGAGATACAGCTGACCAGTTAGTAAATTAAAGCCACTTTACCTGAAAGCCTTAAATTCAAAGAATATTTGTCCCTGTTACCAGATCTCTCTCCTTGAGAACTTCTTCTTTGCTTTAGTATTAACAGCACTTGTGGTCACAGAGAACACACAGGGTGGCCTGCAATGCAAGTGGAACAGAGGACTAAGCAGTCAGAGCAGTAATGCTGGGAGCAACAGCGAGAAATGCTGGCATCCTTGATTGAATTCCATGAGAAAACTCCCCTAGACTTCAGCGGAGCAACTATTTAAAATGATTCATGGTGTGAACAGGTGTATCCAAACACCATGCCCCAATGGCTTTTATTAAAAGCCTGATGAATAAGAGCCTTGTGTGTTAAAACTAAGGAGTGTCATGGAAGGAGTGTATTCAGAAGAAGTATCTGCAGTGGATGTAGGAGGGACTATTAGGATCCTGGCAGGAAGAGTAAAGAATGCTAAAGCAAATGATGTATGAACCAAGCAAAGGGAGTGAGAGTGATGGCAGGATGTAAGAGGAACTTGGAGGATCTGGGCTGTGAAGAGCTCCAATTCACTGGTAAGAGCAGAGTGGAAGGCGAGAGAGCTACAGATCAGAGCACCAGGGAGTTGTAGCAGCCACCTAAAATTCTGCATGTTGAAAATAATCAGCTTCAGTTCAGTTACTAAGCCAGCTTCCTCAATATTAATGTTGTTTGCTGTATTGTTCTAGTAAAAAGAAAAAAGGCAACCTGGGACAGAAGCGACAAGGGAAGCTGAAAAAAAAATTGCATCAGACTCTTATCTGACTTCATGTCTCTGTGCAGTAGTGGCTGCCACTTTGCTTTTCACTGTTGGATTATTACAAGTGGCGACTAATACTGAAGGCCCGTGGGACCCACATCTGGTCCCATATTAACCCATAAAAAGAAACATTTAGAAGAACCACTTAGCTGTGGAATGGTAGATTCCAGTTGTAGATTGAAAGGGCTGTAGACAATCTCAGTAGCAGTTTCCTTCCTAGGAAAAGGCTTTGTTTTCCCATGCTTGTTGCCTTTGGCAGAGTTCCTTCCTCCCATCGCCAGAGTTCATGCTTTTGTTGTCAAAATCTGTTGTGTAGCCAGGCTAGTGAGCACCTAAAGAAAACTCAGGAAATCTCAGATCTAGTACTGAATCTCAGACAGCTCCAGGCAAGTAAATAAGCTCATATGTATGTACCATCATCAGACTGTGGAATTTTAGTGATAGCTATTTATAAACTTGGATTTAGCAAACTGGTAGAAGTTCACTCAACTCCTACAGGTTGTGAAGTTTTGCAGTGTTTTAATAATTAGATAGTTGTCATAAAAATAGCAGTGTAGGACATTCAGCATCCCAATCAATATTTTCAGTGCAAGTACTGATAAAAGGATGAATGAAAGTGAGCTTTCAGGCCTAGTCCATGCATACAATTACTCTTTCTAACGCAACTAGAGTTTGGAGTGACTTTCCCCTTAATTTCTCAACAGATTTTGGATTTGGAAATTTCTATAAGAGTGGTGAGCCTCTGACGACATGGTGTGGAAGCCCACCATATGCAGCCCCAGAAGTGTTTGAAGGACAGCAATACGAGGGACCCCAGCTGGATATCTGGGTATCATTATTCTTTCTTTAACTGGATCCGAGTCAACTTGTAGGAAGCTGGAACAAAGGAATCATCTTTGACTTTTCTTAAGCTGCAGACAAGATGTTCCACTTCAGCTTTCTTTCTTGAGTGTCATAAAATGCCTCTTAACATTGAGTGGAATTGAATTTACCTATCCAGATGGCTATTAAATGTACACTGTAGGTGTATGTTAGCCCACTAGAGGGAAAACTGTAGCTCCTCCAAAAGCTCTCCTGACTGAATGCACGAGCTTTGCTTTTTTTCAGTGCATTTAGTATCTTCTGTATTAAATGGGAATTGAACTTGCAAGGCTGTAAGTTCTCGATGAGGTTAAAGGGATTCTGAGCCACTGAAACAGGAGAGATGATGAGTGCTTTGCTCTTTGAGCTGGAAACAAGCACATTTGTGCCACACACATTTCTACTGTAGGCAGCTGCACATTTTTGAATTGGTGTGTCTCCATGCATACTGCTCCAGTGGAAGAGGATAGAGAGCACAAGCCACATTCTTACACAATGGAAAAGGGAGTAAAATGAACTGAAGAAGTTCTCTGCATCCTTCACACATTGTCAGAGACAGCTCTTCACTCCTAATTTGGTTTTCTTTGGGTGTTTTTGTTTGTTATTTTTTAATTTTAGTATTCTGGTACTTACAATGATGGGTTGATATCCTAAAGCCACCAGAGGCAGTGCAGTTTGGCAGTCTCTGCTCTGGCACCAGGCTTGCAGTGATGCCCAGAAGCATAACGACAGCGGGCACTGACATTTTGCTCTGAGCCTGCTGCACGAACAGGGCAGTTCATGGAAAGTCACCTTCAGCTGCTGA
Source organism: Otus sunia (assembly GCA_010365825.1). Classification (NCBI taxonomy): domain Eukaryota; kingdom Metazoa; phylum Chordata; class Aves; order Strigiformes; family Strigidae; genus Otus; species Otus sunia. Next base: position 5,751,957 of record ML997607.1, read on the forward strand.
TCTAATTTAAATTAATCTAATGGCATTAACAAATGAAAACTGTGCTTTTAGATACATATATTTGTGTCTATGCATGTATCTATGTGCATACACATATATGTGTGTAGCTAGATAGATTTTTTTTTTTTTAAAAACGGCTACAGCCTGTCTGAACCTTCAGTAACACCAGACCTCAGCTATGCTTAACTGTTCCACATAGCACAGGCACTGTTTGAATGTCAGAAGTGAATCTCTGAACGTTGGTAAATATTCTTTAAATACATAAGATCCTAAATAGTTAACAGAATCTGCCAGACCACAACAAGTGTTCATATTTAAGAGAAAATCATCATCTTCACTTCAGAGATGAGTTAAGGATTCTGTATCTCCACAACATCCAGTCACAGAACAGGTCTGCTGAACGTGCAGGAAGAATGCCAACAATCCACAGTTCACTTTTTGGCAGGTTAAAGGAAGGAAGAAAGTGACTTTTAAATATATGTATTTAATTTTAAAAGACCTGTGTACTTAGAAAGTTTTAAGGTGCATGTCGAATGCCTGCTTTTCCCCTTGAGAAATCCAGTGCTGTGGCTGGCTGTGCCAGCTGACTGACGGGAGGCTCTGCTGTGGTACTGTGGGTTTTCTGGCATATACTGCAAGAATATTTCCACTTGCACTGCCAATTAACTTGCATACTTGCAAAAATGAGTCTGGCAGTTGGAGGACAGCTCTTGCCCAGATTGTCTCCTTTTGCTCATATTAAACATTCCCTGGTGCTCAGCACTGCACAGAGCAGTGCAGAGTTAATTAGTTGGTGTTCCCCAAAGCTGACTGTGAAGTCACCAGTGTGCCTCTTACCCAGGCTTCTGCAAATTGCTAAATCTAAAAGGTTAGTTTCTTATTTTGAGCAGCTGCTGTCTGAGGTTTGTTTTTGTTGGAACAACACTGAGATTAATAAAAAAGTATCTCTATTTCTGAGATTAATAAAAAAGTATCTCTAATTCTGAGATTAATAAAAAAGTATCTCTAATTCTGAGATTAATAAAAAGTATCTCTATTTCTGAGATTAATAAAAAAGTATCTCTAATTCTGAGATTAATAAAAAAGTATCTCTAATTCTGAGATTAATAAAAAAGTATCTCTAATTCTGAGATTAATAAAAAAGTATCTCTAATTCTGAGATTAATAAAAAGTATCTCTATTTCTGAGATTAATAAAAAAGTATCTCTAATTCTAAGATTAATAAAAAAGTATCTCTAATTCTCACCTGAAGTTGGGACTCACTTTTCAGGTATCATGCAGTCACCTGCGTGGAGCTTCCTGCTAGCAGCCAGAGTCTCTAACCCATTACACTTCACGTACCTGCTTATCAGCACAAGGTACTGCAAGCCGAGCCATTTTGGGTTAGCTGAGTGTTCTTAATGTTTAGGGATCTTCAGAAATCCAGCTCCTTTTTGTATAAATTTCCTCCTTCTTAAGAACATAATTTTTAATTTTTGCTGTGGCAGGATTTGGCTAGCCAACCTCAGAGACTTGTAGCTTGAAAAATGAAATGAATATTCTCTCTTACAGAGCATGGGTGTAGTTCTTTATGTTTTGGTCTGTGGAGCATTGCCTTTTGATGGACCAACACTCCCCATACTGAGGCAACGAGTTCTTGAAGGAAGGTTCAGGATCCCTTACTTTATGTCAGAAGGTAACAATGTGTTCTCTTATGCTCTTGTGTGCTAAACTTTGAGTAAATTCTAGAATGATCTCTGCTGCAATACAGCAAGGGCTGGTGCATCTGCACACTAGATGATGGCATAACACACTATTCACTTTCCAAAGAAACACAAACAAGCCTAGGTGAGCTGTATGTGTTTGCAGTTGGGCTGCTAGGCAGACCAGCCCCTTTTTCCCCACGCAAGGCATGGATAGCCCAGTGTGGCTGTGCCCGTAGGCAGGGAGAGATGAAATGGGAGCTGAAGGATCTCTCAGCCTGCTGTGAACAGAAATATGGGGATGCAGGGGGAGAGGGACACTTAAGTCACAATTAGCTTTTGGTCTGCAAGACCATATACATTTTAACGTGGAAAGAAAATACACTAGGAGCAGTATCACTGTGAAACGTGAGCTGTGGGTTGGGTGTTCCATTGTTTTTGACAGCATTGGCTAGACAAGAGCAAAACCAAGTGCACATCTAGTTCATATGTCAGGTTCTCACCGTCATGTATCCAGCACTCCCACACCTAACAGACATCTCTCCCTCACTTAATTGCCCCAACTGTTGGGTTTCGCTCTCCCTCATGCCTGCAAAGTCAAGAACAAGTGAGGCCACTTTTATACAGGGTTTGATGTTGCCCTATATAAAAGGGTCTCTAAAGCAGATTACTTCAAAACCACCTTCATGAATCAAATCCTCTTTTGATATACTACTTCCTGTGCTTTTTTTTTTTTTAAAAAGGGAATTAAATTTTTTTATTAATTAAAGTCTTTGAGCCCTGTTGTTAAGGGTTCTGTGGCATAAAACATTCTGGTCTTCCCTTTTTCTTGCTGGTGGCATGTACTCCTGTGCACCACCTCTGAAAACAGCCACTGCAGTGTATCTGCAGTGCACTTAGTTGTATTTAGCAATGCCATTGTGGCATCACAGCAACCCCAGCATCCTGGGCATAGTTTGCAGCCAGCACAGAAGAGTGTTGTGTTTCTGTGACTTCGCTGACATGGGGGTGTGAGCTAGAGGCAGGTACCTTTCCGTGAGCTGTGATCCTTGCTGTGACTGCAGTGTGGATCGGCTGTTTGCTGCTCCCCTTGCTGGTCATTCCATGATGCAGGGAGTGGGGAAGGGTGTGCCTCTTCACAAAACTGAAAACGAGAGATAAACAGGAATAAATAGCCAGAAATCCCTCTCTGAACTCTTTGTTATAACTACCTAAATGGACCAACTCATGACAACTGTACTGTAGCCATATCATCATCAGGTAGAAATGCACGGCAGATTGATCAGCTCCCTTAAAGGAACTTATAACTTCCTATCATATACAAACTGCACGTTCATCTCGTGCCCTCATCTTCCAAAAACCAACTGAGATCTGAAGAAAAAACTGATGGTTTTAATGGTGTCCAGCATGGAGTGGGCAGAAAGCAGCAATGGTTTGGTGTGTTCAGAATTATTCTGGCACCTAAAGCTACTGATTGTGCTTTGGTCTTCAGATTAAAGCAGATAAACCTCTAGACCCACTGGATACTATTCACAGCCATGGAGAACTTATTTTTACCTTTGTTTTTGTGACCACTAGGGCAGAAATAAAAAAAAAAAAAAATAAAATAAATCCAGACACTAACCCTAGTTTTGCCAATCCCTTGTTTTAGGAGCCTAGACAAGCTATTTCAAAATATGCTGGAGAGGATGCTAATTACTCCCTGCCACACCTCACAGAGGTTGATTGATAAGTTAATGTTGGCACTGTACTTAGAACAGCACAAGCACTTCCAAAGATGTATTAAATATTACTATTACTCTCATGTGGCAGCTGTGTAGAAGGAATGGCACTGTTAGCCATACCATGCATTTAAAGGAGTTGTGGTTTTGTCCTTAATGTGACTTTTAATCTTGTTTTCAGAGATGATTTTAGCCTTCAGGAAATGTATTTAGCACAGAAGTCAGCTAGAAGTGAGGCAGTTTCCTGTTGTCATGCTCTGTAGTGGTTGGTCTCAGGTGAATATATGCAAGTGCCTCTTAGCAGGTTGGTAATTTTTTTTTTCCCAACAGAATGTGAACATCTGATTAGAAGAATGTTGGTCCTAGACCCATCCAAACGGTTAACTATTGCTCAGATTAAGGAGCACAAGTGGATGCTTATAGAAGTTCCTGCACAGAGACCTGTTCTTTATCCACCAGGACAGGAGAATGAGCCTTCCATTGGAGAGTATAACGAGCAGGTCTTACGGCTAATGCACAGCCTTGGAATAGACCAACAGAAAACTATTGAGGTAAAATAGACTCAAACAGGTATTTGTCCCTGAGGGGAAGGTCTCCTGTTTTGTTTTTAGAGCTAGAATTCGCTACCAGAGTTGCTTGCAACATTCTTTTCTCAACAGTTAGGGGGGAAAAAACCCACAATAAAACAAAACTGGTGTTGTATTTTACCTGGTCAGACCCTAGCAAGGGCAAACATTTTAAACATGCAGTGCTGCTGCCTCCCTGTCCTACTGATGTCTCAGTCTGTGCCAGCAGACTGATCAGGAAGAGAAGAGACATGCTTCGAGAAAGTTTCCTAAAGATCATCTCTAGCAGAGAGAAGGTGCCTGTGTTACACAACCTGCAGGCAAAATGCTGTGCAGTAAACCCACAGACAGCTTCACCTGTGTGCCTTACGCTGGGCAGCCACACCCAGCTGGTCCAGTCCAAGGCATCCTTTGGCCCTAGAGGAAAACATGTGAGTAAAAAGGCAGCACTGTGAGAGAGAGGACACTCCTCTGTGTCAGGAATCCAAATTAGACCCCATGGAAAAGAATAATGTGTTCTGGTCACATATCCCAGAACTAGGTACTGTGCCTTCAGTGTATTAACTATTTAATTTAAACAAGCAGACATTTCAAACAAATGGATGTTGCAATTGCTTTAAGTTAGAGGATGCCCAGAAATACAGTGTTCACTGGGTAAAAAATGGCAGCACAATAGGGCTGCCTGTTACAATGGTGATACTTGCTGCTGCCTACAGTTGGTCATTTCTAGAGATTTGTTTGTTAGTTAAGTCGATTCTTAAGTACAGAAGTAAAATAAAGGAGCCATATTAGGTTCCATGCTGTTAGATTTCCTGGGTGGGGTTGAGTAAACATTACTTCTCAAATGGAGAGAGAGGAGGGGAAATCAGAATGCAAAGTAAATTCATTTTTAACTTCTAAGAGGATGGAAAATGAAATTCAAGAAGCATACAAGCAGTCAACTGTCTCTGTCCAGTCGTGCTTATTACCAAACATAAATCACAGATGCTGAGGCTCCCTGTGGAGTTGACAGTCATTTCCTTTAGGATGGTCACTGCTTTGAACCGTTGTGGAGGTTGGCAGTTTGAGTGCTTTCTGCTAGAAGAGGCTAAATTTTTACTCTGCAGAGGCTTCTAGTGACTTGGAATGGCCAATATATTCAGGAGCTCCTGGAGCTTAGTCCCTTCTCCAGATTCAAATCTCTGAGTGTTCAGAGTAGCACCTGAATGTTAGCTACAAGTACTGTTGCAGCCCAGAACATACCAAGCACCTTTGAGCTTGCCACTAACCTACAGTTGATGCTTTTCTTTGCCTGGCAGTCTGGTTTGAAACTTTCTCAATTCAGAACAGTGTTTGCCTACCCCCCTGCCTCTTAAATATTTTTTTTCCCCCCCTAGAGGGCAAGTCTTTCTTCCTAGTCTCATAGATCATAAAAGATAACACATATTTGGCTGCACCCACACTTTCATGCTTCTCTTTTTCAGTCTCTGCAGAACAAGAGTTATAACCACTTTGCTGCTATCTATTACTTGTTAGTGGAAAGACTCAAATCACATCGGAGCAGCTTCCCCGTGGAACAGAGACTTGATGCTCGCCAGCGCCGGCCAAGCACCATTGCTGAGCAGACAGTAGCCAAGGTAAGGTCTCATTCCTAGCAGAGGTGGGCTTAAGGATGTGCAAGACGTTCTTCTCTTTCAAAAATGGTGTTTCTACACAGATTCACTTAAAACCCATTGCTATTTTCTCATTTCTATAGTATGTAGACTTGCAGTAATATTTCGGAAAGACATTTTTGGATTTGCCTCTTGTCAGAACTGTGTGATGACAAATCAGTTGTCTGGCATGTCTCCTACAACTGTTTGTGCTGTCTCCTCCCCAACACCCCCCCCCCCTTCAAAAAAAGGGCATTTGGAGGGGATTGAATAAGTTTTAAATGAGAAAGGGAAGTTGATTGCATTCTAAAACCCAAAATGCAAACAGTGGTTTTGGCTCTGATGGGTATCTGTGTGGTTTGACCTTAACTCCCAGGTTATTCCCCAGTTAAAGGGGAAGTACTGTGCTTGTGCTTCTAATTGGAACACTTCCATTTTTGAGAATTTCAAACCTTTTGTGGGGACATCATGGATTAAAGTGTTAGAGGAATACCATTTCTGGAGGCTGTGCAAGAACTGGAACGTCTTTAATGTGATTGACAAGTTGTTGAATTTATGGAGAGCTATGCTAGCATGGGGACTAAAAGCATGCAGGCTCTACTTAGTGTTATAAACAGTCACTCTAAAGGGTCTTGTTGAAAATAAAACTACTTTCTCCCCTGCTGTTCTCTAGATATGCTTTCTGTCTCCCATGAAATGAAGCATGGCAAAGAATAGTAAAGAGGTGCCCAAAAGAAAACATTAGGATCAACCTATCAGGTTAAGATACCACCAGTTCATTGTGATATCTTAAGTACCCAATAAAAATATCATTGTCATGAGACTCTTAATGGCTCAGGAATCAGAGATTTGTTCCTGAATGTCATTTCTTTTTAAGATTTGCACCACTTTTTCCTCCTGTGACCCAGCAAGAGCCCAATTTCATGGGAGACTTCACAGCACGGCTGCAAACCTCTATGTGCATAGAGCCCCTGTGATGACTGATTTAAGTCTTAAGGATGTCACATGTATTTTATCATGAGCAATTCTGGGTGCTTCTTACATCTGGTACCAGCCTTTCCATTGCAGAAGGCTGCCCCCTTAGTCTCCCCTCCAGTCACACTGACTGGTTCAGCACAGGCTCTAACACTATTCAGGCTGCTTCTTCCCTAGTAATTTTCTTCAGAAAGAAAGGTCATGTAACTGTTTGTGTCTTATTCCAGTAATTCCGTTTTTACATGTTCTTTTGTTTTATTAAGATACACAGACACTGTATAACTTTTGATTTCTATTAATACATAACTGGAAACATGAAAGACTTGGCCTAAGATGATTCAGATTTATTGTGGTCTCAAGTAAATATTCTCTCAAGTTCACAGCCTCCTAGGTACTGTATTGCTGCTGGTTAGAACAAGTGCCCAGACTCAACTTCCAGGAGAAATCACAACCAAGCTGATACTGTTTTGCTGGAGACAGCAAGACACTATTTGGTTTTGGAGTCTGTTGAAATGAAAGCCAAATCACTTCAGCTATGAAAAGACAGATCCTGGAACAATATGGCTGACAAAGATTCAAACCAGCTATTTTCTTCTGTAGTAGTTCTAATGATAGAAAGACACAGCAGTCCAAAGCAGATGATTAATTATAAGATGTATTAAAATCAGGTGGAGACAGATGAACAAGGAGGAAGCAAAAACCTCCTAGAAGGAAGTTCCTTATTGTACTTCCTCAGGACTGCAAGCAATCTTGCAGTTACCCCGAGTAACAAGATAATTTGTTTTCACACATGGTGGCACCACAGGCTCCTGTATCAGGCTACTTATTTCCTTTCGGACAGGCAAGCTGTGTGGATGCTGCACTTCAGGAAATTAAGGTTAAAAAACAGTAAAAACTGTTTTCTTAATTCTGCCATGCTTGCCTTCCCTGAGGCACCCCTCTCCCTTCAACAGTGCTCTGTTAAAATACCTCCAGCCTGTTCTATTCTCATTTTTTTTCCTGCAGGAATCAATACATGTTAGAAAAGTCATTGAAACTAGCCCTATGCCTCATGGTAATATTAAGGGGTTTTGTACTGTATATAAGGAGGATCAGAAGTTAGAGGGCTAGTAAGTAGCTAGCTGAATGAGATTTGTTGGTGTGCCTATGTGCCAGCTTAGTCTAAAGACTAAGAATGTAAAATTCATCAAGAATGAGGAAATAAATCCTATGCTTCTGCTTTGGAAATGGGCTAGGTATTGTTTAGTTTGTGACTTTGTATGTTGTTTTCTGCCTAAAATTGTTCGCGTTTTTGAGTTCTTAAAATCTTTTTCAGGCACAAGCTGTGGTACCCTCAGTTAACTTGCATTCACAGAATGCAAGGTTGTTGCAGTCTCCAGGTCTTCCCTCAGCTTCAGGAGCAGAAGCCTTTTCATTCCCTCCATCCAGCTGCCAGGGAGAGACAGCGTTTATGGAGGAAGAAAGAGTTGAGACACCAAAGGTACAGCTTAAAAATCACCCTACTGTTTTGTCAGAAATCACTAAGGCTAAAAAGAGATTGTTACCTGTTAAATTACTGCCTTGCAGAAGCACAGCTAGTGGTAGTAGCTGTAGCTCTTCAATAATTAATTGAAGATCAGTTCCCTCTGACAGGGCAGAGTTCATCATCCTAGCACAAAGCACTGTGGAGTCAGGGCCAGAGCATTTGCTAATCCAAACTAAGGTCACTTCATTGACCTGGGGACACCTCCTGTGTCTTGACACTTGCAGGTAGCTGAGCTGGAGGGCCCTGCTGCTTCTCTGCTTTCAGTAACCTTTCCCTCAAAGAGCCAATGTTCTCAGCCTGCTCCCAGGCACTTAAGCATATGCTGTCCCCAAAACTCTGCTCACCAGCAAGTTCTCATTTCTGGGTAACCTCTCAGGATAGACAGCAAGGCAAATACAAAGACCTTTAGGATCTAAACACTTGATTTGTTCATTTTCTTGTACTAACTAGACAGGCACAGTGTGGTTTGTTTCCCTAAATTTAAGTATTCTCCGAGTATCAGAGTTCTAGGTATTCCAGATTCTTTTTCTACTTCTCTTTTGCATATAACTCACAAAAGCTGTGTCCCTTTTTGATCACTAATTTTCCTCTAGTGTTCTTTGCTTACGTTCCAATCTTAACCACAGTCATTGGTAAAAGAAAAATCAACCTACAAAAAAAGCAGGTTTTCTACTTCTCAATTATATTTAAGAGCCCTAAAGACTCATCACATACAGCTTCTAATACAAAGGGTTCATGCTGAATATCTAGAGCAGCATACTCAGCTACTCATCCAGAAATTCAGACAAATGAGAACAGGAAGGTACAATGGAACCTCAGCCATAAGCTTCCCTTGCCAGCTAAAGCAATTAAAATACCATGCACTTAAAATTCCATATCTCTGCCCATTTCATAAGCCAGCCAAAAGAGTAAAAATTTTTTTTAATTTTTTTTTTGCATAGTAACTAGCCAGCAGGACCTTCTGACTGTCAAAAACTATTAAAACTGCAGCATCTCCAATAGGTTGTAGCAGTTCTCAGCTAGGCCATTTCTGTAACCAGGAATGCCTGTGAAATTGCAGCTCTGGCTAATGGGTCTTGTTTCCTGTAATCAGACAGGAGGACTTTGTGTAGGCTTTCCACACTTGCACAGTTAACAGACTTAACTGAACTCAACTAATAGGATGTGATGACTCCACAGCCTCACAAGTGTATGGTTACAGCTTAAGTCTCTGAAGGGAGCTGCAGGCTGATCCATTTTGCTGTGCAGCTCCGAGGTTTGTGACCATACTCTGCAGGGTCACAAAGAATAGGTGAATTACAGGGAGTTAGCAGTTAGACCTAATGAAAGCTAGTTAGAGGAAGGGAAAACAGCCTAAAATAATTACACTTATGAGGATACTACGCTCATGAAACTTCTGTTGGCTCTCACATCACATTATAACTCCAATTTCAGCATACTGTATTTTGCCCGGGGCCAGCAAGGTGTTTGATTTCATGCTTGCTATTTTGAAGCTTTTATTGCTCACTTACTGGTTAGTTACCAACACTAAGAGTGTGGCCCTGGTTCTTATCAGTGTAACCCTTTGTGTCTCTTTCAGCCAAAAAGCAGTTCAAAGACATTTGGAAATTAAAATTCCAAACTTAATTTTGCATCCCCCCTTTGCTTTTATAGATGCAGTTTGGCCACAGTAAATCAAACAAATGGTGACTACAGCAAGATGTCAAATCACAGTTTATTTGGGAATATTCAGTGTCTTAAGTATTACAGAACAAGGCTGCCAAGCTCTGCTGAGGTAGACTGCAGAGACCCAACTGCCCCCAGGGTACTGGTTCTCTTTTTCCTTTCCAGGAGTTCACTAAATAGTCTCTCCAGTGCTTCTGCTGCCAGATCAGTAGAAGCCATTTGAATGGGAGAGCCACAAATGGAAACTAAGGTGTGCAAGAAATTAAACTTGAAGATATAACCCATTTTTAGATATAATGCCATTTTAGGAGCAGCAGATCCAGAATTTTCCTGTGCAAGCATCATGATTTTACTGATGCTCAAAATATTTATAGCTATTTCTTGATACTGCTTTAAATATTTTTCTGGAGTACTACCCTATAGTTTGCTTGCAAGACCATTTGGTAACATCTACTGTTAAGGCAGTGAAACTTCATTTCCAAATACACTTGTTTTCAAAATACCAAAAGAAGAAAATTCAGGGAAGGTTCAACAGTTTTACATAAAGTCACCTGTAGCAGTGCCAGGTTTTATGCTAAATGAGTGTGTTGTTTCATCCATATTATTACCCAACCTGAGCTACGAAAACAGGAGGAATGACCTGTGCCACAGGACACTAATTAGAGCTGCTGAGGTATTGCAGAGCAGAATACCCACCCCAGAACTGCATGGTGTGCAAGGCCCTGGTCCTCAAATCCCAAGTAGTTCCATGTGGCAAAGAACTGGTTAAGGTACAGAAGGTTTCAGGACAGACTGATTCGAAGAATAAAACCAGAATTAACCAATACTCAGTATTTTAGGTTTGGAAGGCACCTCTGAAGGCCCTCTAGTCCAACCTCCTGCTCAAAGCAGGTCTAACTTCAAAGCTAGATGAGGTTGCTCAGGGCTTTATCAAGTTGAGTGAATCCAAGGAAGGGGATTCCACAGCCTTGCTGCACAACCTTGCAGAGGAGCACCATGAATCAAAACAACGTTGGCTGGAAAGGGTGTGTTTATTGTATTGAACACATCTCTGCAAGAACGCTGCAGAATTAAATGGAGACTATTTTTTCATAGTGCTTATCTGAGCATGATGAATGAGCACAGTAGGTACAGTAAGGGGAAACAACAATATTGTACATTTCATAAATATTTTATATTTGTGACTAAGCTAGAACAGGTTTTTAATAATTCTTTTTAAAACAAGCAGCCCTGGAGAACACAGTACTGTGGAAATAAATAGTATTTAGATTTAGGGAGTAGAGTACTTAGTGTCAGTGGTGATCCTGCCTGGAGGGATTTGTTTGTCATGCACAATTCCTAACAAGTCTTACTTAGGGGGGTTCATGAATTTTAAATATCCATGTTGCCTTCAGTTCACATGATAGGCAGATATTTCTTGCACTTTGGGGTGATGCTCTGTGCACATAGTTGAAAGCTCTCCATCTTCCTTGTACCATTTAGGTAAATGGCTGCCTGCTAGATCCTGTACCTCCTGTGGTGATTAGGAAAGGATGCCAATCACTGCCTACCAGCATGATGGAAACTTCTATTGATGAAGGAATAGAGACAGAAGGCGAGTCAGAAGAGGACCCTGCACAGGCATTTGCAGCTCTCCAAGCAGCTCGCTGTGGGAAGCGACGTCACACTCTGGCAGAAGTTACCAACCAGCTGGTGATGATGCCAGGCACAGGTACAGAAGTTAGCACAGACATCTCAAAGCTCAGTTCCTACTCCCAGCACTCAATCTAACAAGCCCAGAATGAAAAACACTAGGTTTTAAGAGTGACAAGCACAAGACAGAGTTTCCTGGTTTTGTTACTTACCATTTGCTATAAAGGCCAAAGAGAAAAAAACAACCACAAGACACCCCAAAACCTGCTGTACAGACAGTATAAAACCAAACCAGCAAATATACAGCTGGCTACAGTCACGTGCATCCCCAGCAGCACTGGTAAAGTCTGACAATTGGCTTGTTCTTTCTCATGTCAGTAAATGTCCCCAAATCCTTCATCCCCAAAGGATGCGCTGGCAGAGTAGGACGGTGGGGAAACAAAACCCTCTGGATTCTTAGCTAATCCAAAACCAGCAAGATGACCAAGCCTTTCAGCTCAGGCTACAGTCTTGTCAGGATTATCAACAGAAAAAAAAATACACTGAACCCTCCAAACAAGCCAGTGAACATCATCTGCGTAGCGTCTTATCGCTGCGATAATATAAAAACAAGTAGCAAATCCCTTTCTGGTACTGAAAGTGTTAAGTTACAATTACTTTATGAAATTGATTTTTTTGGTTTTGTTTCCTTTAGGACAGTCACTGTTGGCAGGAGTAACTTGAGCCTATGGCACTTAGTTTGCTTTGCTAAATTACTGATGCACTTCCCTTTTATTCTGGCTTTTGTTTTTTGTCACAGGGAAGGTCTACTCACTGGATGAAAACTCATCTCTGGGCAGTATTGATTCAGAGTATGATGTGGGATCCATTCAGAGAGAGATGAAATTCCTGGAAGACACCCCTTCCTTGAAAGAAATGGTGCTGACTAACCAACAAGCACCCAGAATGACAACCCCTTTCATAGGTCTGAGACCTGCCAATCCAGCCATGCAGGCACTCACCTCCCAAAAGCGAGAGACCCACAACCGCTCTCCTGTCAGCTTCCGAGAGGGGCGCAGAGCTTCTGACACCTCCCTCACACAAGGTAATTACAACCATTCTCATGACACGTTATACCCAGGCACGGCAGTAGGTGCACTCCATACACAGAAGCACCAAGCCACCTTGTGACTTGGTTGTTACTCAGCTTATGTTACTTTTGCTGTGCTAACCAGATAGGAATTAACTGATTTTCTGACAAGGGTTTTGCTCAACTCCTCTCCAGGAATTGTAGCATTTAGACAGCACCTCCAGAATCTGGCACGAACCAAAGGAATCTTGGAACTCAACAAAGTCCAGTTGCTGTATGAACAGATGGGATCAGAAGAAGAATCTTCTCTGACATCAACTGCCACCCAGTTGCAGGACCTCATTAATAGTCCTCCACAGGTACTTAAACCAGAATTCAAGCTCCATCTTTCAGGTGGTAAGGAGAGGATAAGGTAATTCTGGAGATCTGAGAAGAGCTACTTTACAGCTAACATTCCATCTTCTGCAGAATAGAGAATGGGCCTTTGCAGGCTAGCCTTTACCATCCTCAGGGTGTCAGTGAGATGGCCTTGGTAGCTTTCCAAATCCAGCATCTTATTACTGCCTTTACTCTGAAGGATGTTTCAGATTTAACAAAGCCCAGTAACATCTTTCCCTGTTGGAGTCTGCCTGATACAATTGTAAGAAGTGCAAGAGCCGAGTGATGACAGCCTGATTTGTGTAGTGAAATGCTAAACAGCTTTTAACAGCTCTCTAGTTACTTGTTTCAGATGGAACAGGTAATGGGAATATGAGTTTCTGTTAAATCCCAGGAATGGAATAAAACGGGTAAGAAGTGCACAGGCACTGTGAGCAACTAATGTTCCAGGTGCAGCCTGCTATTCTTAAAGCTCCAGCTGTTGCTTTCTGACTGCTGGAAAACTTCAGTTCTGACAACCACAAAGTTCCAATATTTTCACCAGAATCTCTCACTTGATACAAACATGCTGCAGTGCTCATGTCAGCACTCCCCAGCTTGCTGGATGCCTGCTCCAGGCTTCTCCTCTCCACCGCTACTGAAAGCTTTTTGCCTTCTGTTTTGAAGCTGTGAAATGAGCACTGTGCAAAAGCACCTTCACTTTGGATGGTTTTCTAACCCTGTACATTTCAGAGGGCAAGTCAGAAAATACATTATATACAATCTCATTTTATTACAGACGTAAGCCCTTGCCCTTGGGCAGCACAGGTAGTTCAGGGCTCTGTCCTTTAGGCTCCTCACCATGCAGTGAAGTGGTGAGTGACACCAGTCCAGGTGGCAACTATGAAACCTCTGTCAGGGAAATCCTTAAAGAAAGGGTTGAGGCAGAAAAGCCTTTTCTGGGGATGAAACTTGTTCCTCTTCTTTCTGCAGGAGGAAGCATCTCAGCAGCAGCAGGAAGCTGCATCTGCTTTTCCTAATGGTGCACATCCCCCATTATTATCCAGACGGCAGAGCTTAGAAACACAGTACTTACAACAGAGGTTCCAGGTACCATACCTCCCCTCTACTGAATTAAACCAGCTGCTGTTACCACACAGCAGATTTTATTACTCAGGGAAAAAAAAAATAAAATCAAAGGCTAAATTAGCAGAGAAACAGCATAATTTCAAATTCAGCTGACTCTTCTTTTGTCAGACATTGACCCTAATCGTGCAAAATGACTACATTTCTGATATCTTCCTACTCAGACTGTTACTGTATAGTTATTAAAGCAATTTGGAGTAACTGCTAGTGAATACTTATCATCTGTGTTGCACCCCATAAAGATTAGGCATCAGCATCTGAGGAGCCACTTCTGACCCTGTGGGGCTTACTGCTTCTCCTCTCCCCCTTTTTTATTTAAAAAAAAACAATTTTCATATAGTTTGAGTTTATAAGTTTTTTTTTCCAGCTTGCAGCTTCTCTTTCATGTGGGAAGAAATTTTTCTGTGGACTTCTATGGTACAGCATATCTTGCAAAGATACTCTTTGTGGAAGGGTTAGCAGCCAGGAAGCAGCAGTGGCTGTGGCTTTGGGTAGTAGCTCTATTGACAGCTTCTGAAAATGGAGCTGGGCTGTTACACTGTCAGAAGGGCAGACAATCTTCTCTCACCTGCTTTCTGGGCTAACGCAGTAAGTCAAATGCAATTTAAAACAGCACTGCTTTTCTTGCAGAAACCCACTCTGCTATCAAAAGCTCAGAACACTTGCCAGCTCTACTGCAAAGAATTGCCCCGCAGTCTGGAACAGCAGTTACAGGAGCACAGGTAAGAAGCTTTCGAAGTATGCAGATAAGTTTTTTTTTATTTTTACTCTCAAGAGTAATAAAAGAACTGGAACAACCTTTGTCCATTTAGAAATTCTTTGAAAAAAACAAAATCTTTGCTTTAAAATTTGTAAGGACACAAGTTATTCTTCTAAAAGAGGTACAACAGTCCTGTCACATGTTGACAAGTTTGAGCTTTTTATCAGCCAACACTCCTAGGGTGCAGGTAAACCACACACTTCACTTAGCACTAATGGGCATATAGAAGCAGAGGAGAAAGCTACTCTACTACTTACGTTGTACTTAATTTCACCCTCATCCTCCCACTGTTTATAACCTACTTACTGCAGTATTTACCATCAGTCAGAACATGGATCTTGTATTTCTGCCTCCGGGGAGGCCCTGCAGTCAGTGAGGTATGTCCTGTCTCATTCCCATGACCCAGTAATTTTACAGTAAAGTAAATCACCCTTTTCTGGTCATGTAAGATCAGTTTAGAAGTGACACTCCTCTAAAAAAGTTACAGTAAAGAGGGAATAGATTCGAAGTGTCCTTTTATAACTGTACATATTATAGCAGACAAGATTTTAATGGCCACATTACAGGGCTGTAAGCTCTTTAGGAGCTGCTCATCATCATCAAACAAGTAAGCAAGATGGAAACTAAAGACAGTCCCTGAGTTTTGCAAAAGAATCACAGAAAGAGAAAGAAAAATAACCTAGTTACATGCTGTCTAGAACAAAAGCACCAAGGAACAAAGGTATAAATTTCAAGAAAGCATGCAATCTGCAATTACTTTTTAGCTTATGGCTGCTCCTAACAACTGTGGAGTTGATTAATCCTAATCAAGAACTGAACTAACAGCTTGGTGTACTTTCAAGAACAGGAGCAATAAAAGCTGGGAAGCAATAGATTCATCTCTGAACGCTGTCAGCTTACAGCAGTAGCAGGTTCCCTATTTCAGCATGCTTTGGGAAGGGGCTGGCAGTATCACAGGAATTTGTCAAAGGCAGCTCTAACCTTGCATTGTGCTGTAAATTCTTACTGTTTGTAAAGAGTCAAAATCATGGAGTTTCATAAAAGTTCATAGGGAGCAGTGGAGTTCAGAGGAGAAGAATAGGGGGGAAGGAGACTCTGTTTCCCTTAGTAGCCAGCAATACCCAACTCTTCAGTTTCACAGTGTGAAGCTCCCAGGCTTAGAACACAAATACAGCACATCTTATTCTTAGCAAACAAAATTAACCAATGCATGGGGTTAACTTAAGTGCACGGGAAAAATTCCCTAGACAATTCAAAAGGAGATTTACAAACTCAGCCTCTGCACATTTGCTCAAAGGTGAATATTCTGGTCTGCTGTAAAACTTAATAAACAGGATTGCCCGGGAATTTTCCAGTTCTGTACTTCACTCCCTGTTTGAGTGACTAGCGTGCAGGACTCATACTGCACCTTAACACTTCAAAAGGCAAAAATAATTGCTGTTTATGTCCTTGATTCAGGCTGCATCAGAAGCGACTCTTTCTCCAGAAGCAGTCCCAGCTGCAGGCCTATTTTAACCAGATGCAAATAGCTGAGAGCTCGTACCCAAGGTCAAGTCAACTGCCACTTTCCTGCCAGGAGGAGCAACAACAACAGCAGCAGCAGCAGCAATCAACCCAGTTCAGCTTGCAGCAGCCTCTGAGCCCTGTGATGGAGCCTTCCTCAGAACAAATGCAATACGACCCCTTCCTCAGTCAATACCAGAAGGTACAGTTGGATCCACTGCCACCCTCCCAGATCACCAGCTCATCACGGTTGTCATCACCAGTTCAGGTGCAGCAGCCACCACAGTCCTTACAATATTCTTATCAGACTTGTGAATTGCCTGTTGTCACCTCTTCTGAGCCAGACTACCCAGACCAGTGCCAGTATTCCATGGACCCAGCACAACAGAGCAGTGTAGCATTGCCTGACAGCCAGAACAGCTCAGCATCTCATGAATCCCAGTCAAACTATGATGCATTAACCCTCTCGGAATTGCCTGGACTCTTTGATTGTGAAATGATGGAGACTGTAGATCCCCAGCACAGTGGCTACGTCCTGGTGAATTAATACCACGGGGTGACTAACATGAGAGTGGAAGACAGAACAAATGGAGAAGCATGTGAATTTTTGGTTTGTGTTCCTACCCCAAAGTTCATGGTAAATTTTCACCCCTTGAATTAACAGGGGAACTAAAAAAATCCACCTGACTGGGAAAAAAAAAAAAAGCAGGAAGTGGCAAGAAGTGTTTGGCCACTAGCTCCTCTTGCTGGTGGCAGGGGCTAGAGAACAGATAGTGCAGTTTCATCCCACAAAGAACTAGTTTGCATAGGAGGAGGCAAAAAAAGTGAATTTTAGAGGAAGGAACTAGCGCCTTCAAAAAAATTGGGGAGTTTGTCAACATTCTTCTAACATTCACTTGGAGAAATGAGTGCACATCATATTGTACTTCTTGACAATAAAAGCAATAGTTTTCATTGAAATTCAGGGTAGATTTGGGTCTGTGCTGATGGCAACTGTAATACTCTTGAAACAGTAGCGTGAGGTGGAATTAAAGGAAAGTTGCACTTTGGCATCCAATTGCTGGTTAAGCTACTGATCTGGAACTACTCCATAGCAAGTGTCTGAGGTCACCAGGCATCTCAGGCAGCCTCCACTTCCTCCTGCTAGCAAGGAAACAGTATTTCCCAAGCCTGCCAAGGAACTCAAAAACTCTTCCACTAAGGGAAGCTTCTGGATCTCTGCTAAGTGACATCTTGACTCTGTCAAGAGATACCTGGAACTGACACAGGGCACCACAGTGGTTTGTAGAGACCTCTGGGTGGGGATCAGAATACTAAAGGATAAGCTAACAGAAAGGTAGCAGGTAAGAAGTACCATGAGAAAATAAATAAATAAATAAAAATCAAGAGCTATAGCCAATGGCATTTAAAAAAAAAAAATCCACCTGGGTGGCTTTTGAAATCAACCCTTTTTGCAGGCTGGCCTTTGTGGAGGGCTCTGTCTTGGAGAAGTTCCAGTCACTGGAAAGGATCCATCTGTCCTTCTGTTGCATTTTAAAAACAAGCAAACAAACTGTGTTTTGAATTTGCAGTATGTGTTGCTGGTGGTTTATTGAGCTTTGTATATTTGGACAATTATTTAGGGTTTTAGAACTTAAGGATAAAAACAATGAGCTTAAAAAACCCCCTGTGAAGTGATAGTGCTGTGCCTTTTTCAGTTCTTTATCAGCCTATATGCTTTTTCTGAAGAAAGTAGACAATACCCCATTTATATCCTTGCTATAGCCAAAGTCCCTTCAGAGCACATGTTCCACCATGTGGAACATAATGTTTAACTTTCTTAGTGTTTTGATTGTTCATGTATATATAACATTGAAAGTATTACAGCAATATTTAGCATCACGAACTGTTGATGTATCAACCATTTCAAGAACTACTAAACTCAACAAGCAGTTGTGTCCAGAACTTTCAGTCATGAAATACGAGTCATAGGAGGATTGTTTAGGAATCTGCAGAAAGTTTAGATCTCTACTTTGGGTTTTTAAGTAGTGTGGGACGTTCTGGGATGATAGACAAGGCTCACAGCTAGACAGTTCAGCCCTTTTCTGAGCAAACAAGCACAATTGCAGATTCATTAAAGCACAAAGAATGGCAGAGAAACTGTGCTGATCACCTGTGAAGAAAACACCCCTGTTTGTGGGAAGGTTTGGTGAGCTAAGGTCTTTGATACTACACCTATGAGGATGTAGAAAGGTGGACAATCAGCCAGCATTTACAGCAATAAGACCATATGTAGATGTGGAATAGTAGGCTCTCAGTCACTGCATTGTGGGCTGTGAGAAGGAGGGAAGAACAACAACTGCCAGAAGGCACCTTGTTTTCTCCACTTGGAGAGGCAACTCCCATTGCTGCGTAGCCTGCTCTGATACTGGTCCAGTTGTGCAGCTGTACTCAGTCCCTAAGTGCTCAGCTTCTACCTCTGGTATCACAGTGATTCTCAAGGCATCACCAAAGGAGAGTTTAAAAACAGGGATCACATCCACACACTACTTATGTGATACGAGATTAAAGGGGAGCTTTCTAGCCCTCTTTAATAGCCGAGATGATAGAAAACCTGAGATCAAACCCTTGCTGTGTGTTTTCCCTTCAAAAGGAAACTTGACTGGCACAGTAAACACCTAAGAAACACAGAAACCCCTATGACCCCTTAAGTGGCTAACAGAGGGAAACAGCTTGACAAATACTACAGCAAAACAGGCCAGGCATTTCACTACTGCAAAGAAAGAGAGGCAACAGTGTCCCATCCTTTCATCCCTTCTTCCCTACCCCACAGCATAATGAACGCTTCTGGAATTTTAATATCTGACCAAGCACTCAAGGAACTGTGCAGTGAAAAGTGCTAACGGGATACACAACACCCCTTCTGCTCCAGGGAGCTGGGTTACTGCTATAACCATAACCACTTCCTTCCCCATCCAACTCCAGGATACTGCACATTTCAGGACTCAAAGATCAAAGTAATTCTGTTCTTGAGTTCTGAGATTCATTTATCAGAACGTGCCAACTAGTCTTAAGCTCCTTTGAGCTTTGCAGTGCTGGTAAAGGGGAAGTTACACTGTTCTTTAATGTAGTTTAGACTGACTCTTCCCCTCAGTCAAAAGCATATTTAACATTTCATGTAATTTCCTTAAAGCCAGTTAGAATAAAAGGCTTCTAATGCCTTCTAATATGGCAGAATATCCATTGGGCACCACTTCGTCCTACTTTGAAGTGGCTTTTTTGTTCAAATCTGTAATGTCTAACATTAGAGAACTGTGTACACTACTGTTAGAGAAATTACTAGCTTTATCTTGTATTACAGACTCCTTTGAAGAGACTTTGGTGTGATGTATATGGGGTAAAAATTTCATATGGAGAAAAGTGCAATATGTGTGTGTGTGGTACGTTCTTTAATGTATTTTTTTAAGGAGTTAGAGGGTTTAGTCTCTGCTTTGGGATAAATGCACTAGTTTTGTGAGCTCCAGTTTGGCAAGTTCATCTGTAGTATTTACATGCAACTGATATGCTGGACTCTGTAAAGCAATTACAGTGTATTAATACAAAATAAAGAAATGTGTATTTCATTTTTAAATCCCTAGTGAGCTAAAGCAGCCCCTGCCTCTCTCGTTTCCTTAGCAGCCTCTTTACATATTATATTGAGGTTATTTTCTCTCTGAGGCACCACCGACAAAAAAGAAAATTAATGTCTACTGCAAAAAATGGATTTTCTAGACTGAAGCTTACTTCCTATCATTGACATACTTGGGGTAGTTGATTCCACTGACTTTTGAAGGCAAATATGAATGGACAAAGGATTCCAATAGCTTCAACAAAAAAAGTTGCATCTCTTTAGTGCCTGCTGTGCTACAGAACGTCAGACACTTCAGGCAGGGTCATCTGTCAGTGGTGTTATCACCTTGACTTTGAAAGAGGAAAGTTATTCCCAAAACTACTATCAGTTTTGACATTCTTCCACATTAATCAGTATACACTACCCAACAGGTGATACAAAAGCAGTTTAATTCTGATCATAGAATGCTAAACCCTAGGAGCACTGGGTGAAGGGTACAGGGGCTCGGGTACTGCCAGAGGGAATCCATCATCATTTCCCTGGTAGTGCAATCACAGCATGCCACTACATCATCCCAGGCTGCACTGAGAAGTACCAGTCTGAATTTGGCCAGAAAAAAGTACTTACAGGAAGAGCTTCTTGGGATCAGAATTATTACCTCACAGAAAGAAATGAGATTTTTCTTTTAGACATCATAATGGAACAGTTTCTCCAAGACTCTAAAGTTACTGTGAAATTCTCGAGGTTACATTTTTTCTGTCCATCTCCTGTTACATCAAGTGCAATTAAAAGAAGATTGTGTTCACAAGAAAGATCTGCTTACATGCTTTATCTAACCTTCCACATTACCTGTAAAATTCCTTCTCTGTACATCCTCTCAATATTTGTTTTAGCAATTCTGCAATAAAGCAGTTTGGGACAGGATGGGGGAACCTCAAAAAATTAAAATCAACTCTTTGCTGGGAAGAACTCCTCAATTTCTCACTAGAAGAAACAGACCCAAATAAAAACACTGTCCTAAACTGTTTGAATTAAATCTTCTTTCTCTGTAGATAAAAGGCTGGGGGAAAAAAAAAAAAAAAACAAAACAAAAAAAAAAAACTAGGATAGGTCCCTTTTAACAGCCATTCTGCATACCTTAGGAGCAGTTAGGGAACTGAGAGCAGGTTTTTGAAGTTACTTAGGCAGACTGGACAAAACCAACTGGATTAGTACAGGTGTGGTTATAGCATGCAGTGGTTGTATTCCCATAGGTGTACGAGACTGGGTTGGTTGCAAATAGGTGTCAGTACCACACGTGGATTTTACTGACTGTTCCTAAATCAACAGAGTTTTGGAAGGCTACTCATGCTACAGTAAGGTACAGCTAGGTCCTACTGAGCTAGTTATGCTACCAGCTTCCAAGAGTCCGTTTTCCTGCAGTCCACGTACACATTGTTTAAGGCAGACAAAAGAATCAAGGCACTGCAGTCTTTTGTAGAGGCTGGAAAAGTTCACGCCACAAGATTGTTACAGCACTTTGCACTTTCATTAATGGAAAACTCAATTCAAAATTAATTCAGGTGAGATCAAAAAACAGGAGGTAAAGTTGAGGAAAATTTTTCTTCTGGGGAATCAGAAACAATAAGGTTACCTATGTTGTCAGTTCTCCCTCTTCCCTGCTCAGACAGTAAGTTTGAATGGGCCTGGAAGAGACCTCCTGAGAAGAAAAGCCCCACTCCCAAGAATAGAAGACGATGTAGATATTCAGGAATTGCATCCTGTGAACTACTTTCCCTTAAAACCTTTCACCCTGATCTGCAGGGTAATAATAGGCTTACTTTGACTTAGTCTAAGACAATCTAGAAAAGAGGCTTCCTTCCTCTAGAACTATAAGCAACAGCAGTGAAAAATTCATCTTATGCTGTTGCTTGAAGCACTTACACCACTGTCTGGTTGAGGGTGAAAACTGAAAGGGAACTTGTATCTGTTCTCTGGTAATTTAGGCAGAAAGTTTACCTTCACAGAGAAAATGGGCAACTCCAGAAGAGGCTCTGTTGAAAAGCAAAATACCACGCTCTTCACAGAGGGAGCATCAGAGACCAGAAGGGAATTTAACACATGGCTGAAGTGTAGTGTTTTCCCTGGGACTGCAACAACAGTTACATGACATAAAAGGTCACGATGTGTGTGTCTGTGTGAAAAACATCTCACCAGCTCTTTTCTCAACATCACTAGCAACACTTGTGACCCTCAGGGTTTATCAAAGAAACCCTTCCAACAGGAAGAAAGGTGTGATGCTCAGAGATGTCAAGCAAAAATTAGCGTAGTACCCAGCAGATTCACTTCTCCCACACCAAAACTGCTGCCTTTGTGTAGCAACATCAGATACAACTGGCTCTGGGCAGCTGCAGCTGAGCAGTTAGTATGACGCACTGAGACACAAGACAGTTTGCAACAGAATTAGTAGTTTGGTTTGCAACAGTCCTGACCAACTGACTGATCATTTTCCATGAATCAAAAGTGTTAAGAAGCCTTTAAGACTGTGCGCTCGGACAGGATAGCAGTAATGCTGTGCCTTAACTCTACACCAAGCTCAACACATCCAATGTATCTCTCACAGCTGCTTTCCCACGTATCCCGCTCTTCTGCTGACATCTAAAACTCCCAATAGTCTTGGGCAACAACCCAAGTGAGAAGGGTGAAGCCCTGTATCTGCCTGCGTGTCCTGCACAGAGATGGGGACTGTTCGTCACTGCTCCAGCAGCGCCACAAACAGGCTACCTGCAGGACAGGAGAAGGAACACAAACACACTTTCCCATACAGACATAGTCATTCACTGCTAGCAGTCAAAGCAAAACCCAAGAAGGTCACACCTTAAGGAGTTACCTCAACTAACCTTACAAACTGTCTGGAAGACACTTCTCCCCCCCAGGGCTAAGCCCTCCTTATCCCAGTGGAGACAGGAGAAAGCCCTCCCCCTCACTGGGATAAAGTCTGACTTACAGGCTAGGTCAGAGCCTTTAAATCCCTTGCAGAGTTGCAGAGCACAGCATTTCTCTGCTGGGCCTCAGGCCAGCAGAGCTTTCCTTTTCAGTGTTATCTGGCTGACAGTGCTCATTTGAGTCCCTGGCAGATGGATCAGCAGCAAGGCGATCACAGGAACACAATACACACGAGGTAGCGGCCGACTATCAGCACAGTTTATGCGTGGGGTGAAATCAGGATGCGTACACATCTCTTCTGCTGATTAGGCTTTTACAATCTGAGGGTAGCTTTAAAACTCTGTCTGAATTCAGTGCGTAACACCTCGGTGGGTGTGAGCTTCAGCCTCTGTTCACCCTGCACCAGTGTCCCAAACGCATTCGGGATAAACCTTGAAAAGCTTCATCCCCAAGTCCTTTTGGTATAGAACGAAGAAGGAGGGGGGAAGGTCAGTTGAAGGAAGAGTAGAGAGAAAGCCCATGAAAGAACTGGTGCATTAGAGAGAAAGGGTGAGTGTCTAGGAGGTGGCTGCAGGAGTAGAGAGCCCGAGATGGCAAATACTCTCAATGACAGCTCAAAAAGACACAAACCCTCACCCACACAAAAACCTGCTCCCCTGCACGTACAGAGCAGAAAGGACTTCTGCAGACCAGAACACAGACATACGGCCAGAACAGTGATACAGCCAACAGCTGGGAGCTTTAGTCTTGCGAGGCTTCAGCCAAATCTAGAGACTGTTCCTCCTAGTACAGGCAGATTTGTGTACTTGGATAGGTGAACAGCACCAAACAGCAACAAGGCTACACGCATCTACCTGGAGCTGCACTGGCTTGGGCACTGAAGGACACAGCTCCCCAGCTGCAAAACTGTTTGCCAGTTCCCTGATACAAGGTAGGAGCAGGTTTGTCAGCTGAAGATGAAGTCTCCCTCCCTCCCCAGCTCTGCTTGTCGAGATACTAACTTGGGATTATCTGAAATATCATAGACAAGCTCCAGAGCTCAGCGTGGTCTTCAGATAAACAGCAGGTTCCAGTCCTGTGCTACTCAGAGGAACACTCCACAGCCACGCTTCTTCCCAGCTTGTGTTGAGCCCTCCACCACCTACATGCAAAGCCTGCACACAACACCCGTGGCTTGCACTTTGCTCACACGTCAGGGAATTGTGACACTGGGAGCCAAACATTATAGCACTGGCAGGAGTCATCTGCTTTACAGCAACAGCCAGTGCAGGACCGGCTGCATGCAAATACAAGATAGTTTCCTTCCTACAGCTCCTCCCAAGAGGCAAACTTTCTCCCACAGTAAAACATCAGGCCCATAAAAGCAAGCACCGAAATAATAAATGCTTCACCTGTTCTTGACAGGCCCAACACCCTGCAGCACAAACAAGGACAAGTTTTATTTCATGCCTGCTGCTGAGCATACCTTCATCTAACCTTTGTGAGGTGGCAAATGTGACCAACAAAGCAGAGCTTGAAGAGCAGCACACAAGCCTGGCAAAGCTCTGTTGCAGGCCACGAGAGAGACTTTGGAGATTTTATCTCCTGATGAACTCTCCTTTTTTCATTGGCACTACGTGCTTTTTAGATTCAGTTCTTCTGGAGGCTGAGTTGAGAAGGGGCAAAGGAGGAGATGAGGGGACTATTCCCCTCCTGCTGCCCACTGTCTAGAAAAACGTGACATAAACATGAAGGCTGATGTGAATGGAGAATGAATGGGAACATCCAGGTGTCAAAGCACCAAAAGGAACACAGTGTGGGAGAAGGGCTTTAAGAATAGAAGGTGTAGGTGGCATCTAGATTAACAGGACATTTGGATCCCAGCACATGGTGAGTTAATCCTGACAGCTCACAGAATAATCAGGGGGGGGTAGAGGACTGAAGCAGATTGAGAGATTGATCCCTATTAGCTCCTAAAGGGGTTGAAAAGTGCAACCCAAACCAGCATCTCACCGCCAATCCAAGAGACATAAGGAGGCATCACCCCTGTCTTCCACCTCCATCACTGCAAGAAATCCTGACCAGACCACAAGGATACACACATCTCGGTTCTTATGAGCATGTGGGCAGGGGAGTACAAGTGAGATCGAGTGTATTTTAAACTGAAATCATTTTTCCCTCTTGTAAGACCTTACATTGTTGCAACACTATTTTCTATATTAACTGAACAAGAACACAAGGCATAGGTGGAATGTGTGTAGACTTAATTGCTGGCAACACAAAAGGGAAACATATCCTAGGCTTTATGCTATGGCTGGTTTAGGAGATTTAAGAAAAACAAACCAGCCAATCTTATCCTAATGGCTGTTATTTCCAAATAAGAATGGAGCTGATGGGCAGAGGGCTGCATTAATTGCAAAACTCAATTCTATTTTTTTTTATAAGTAATCACCACATCAAATAGCAGCTGGATCTGCTTAAATAAAGAGTTGGCAGTCAAGTCAGATGTGCACATCCAGAAAGGCAGAGGGCTGCATTTTGGAAATTAGCTAGTAGATCTGAAAAGGCTCAACTAAGTTTATGTTCACACAAAAAAAAAAAAAAAATTGCAAGGACTCAGATAATTTATCCCCAAAATGGACAGAGTGGGTAACCTCTTTAAGGGTTCTTCAAAGATGTTTCTGAAGGAACTGATCCAAGAGGAGGAGTAACTGGTAATGGCTGTTAGTTTGGCACAACAGAAACAAGACGACCAAGGCAGACAGGAAAAGAAGGAATTGATAACCTGATGTCATAACATTTTACATGATAACTAGAAAAAGACAAGTTAAGTAGCAGTGTGGAACAGCTCAGATAGAAACAGGTGCCAAGAGATTGGGTCCAAAACTGAAATGTGCAGAAGAGGCAAGACAAAGACAAGTCACCTCCCTGTGTCACCCCAGCAGGCTGTCAGACTGTGAGCACACTTACATCTTAAGTGGACAAAACCAGCCCATGGCAATGAATATTGCCTGGTAGCAATTCCATTTTTGGAAGGGTTTCAGAGCCTTCCAGTATTCCTGTGTGAGAAACAGGAGACTCTGTTGTGTGTTTGAAGTTGACACCCACAACACCCACAATCTACAGGCTAAATGGCAAGGCCCTTTTGTAAATAAAAACAGATGAGCCTCTGGCATTTAATACAAACCCTCCTTATAAACAAATACCACAGGTGAAGGAAGACGCAAGAAAGAAACTGGAGCAGGACCATCAGCAGAGGCAAAACACACATAGGGAGAGGAGAGGGAGGGAAAAAAAAATCTGATGTGAAAGGTTCACCAATCAAGGGAAGCTCGTTCTCTCCCGGTGGGGATGGATACGCCTCTTACTGTTAATGGCAACTGCAAAATAACAAGGGTTTCTGCCTCCACTGCTTTAAGGATTATAGGAGGCGACTGCAGAGCATCGGTGCTATTGCTCACACCAAGATACAGAGAGTAACACTGTGCCAGCGACTAAGGTTTCCAAGTTTAAAGAAATATACTCTTTGTGGACTAAACATGATACTAACCTTGTTTGTACAGGTTATTTGCTTCTCAGGGCTTGAAAAATCAGTAGAAAGAGTAATTATAACAGATTATGAACATCCAGACAGACTAAGAAATTTTAGGTTAATCTGACTGTAAAATCCCAAGAGAGAGTAGAAACTGAAACCAGGGAAGTGACATGTCTAGCTCACAGTATCCTCTACTTTAAAGGGCCCCTAATGAAGAGTCAAACCTGCAGTTTCAGCAACAGAGAATACCATTCAGTGCCAGTAATTTACTATCCACAAACTGACATCAAACCGCAAAACTACGTGTTATGGTAGAAACTCAACAAATTTTACAAACAATGCAAAGTTAACCCTGGGCACTTGGAGAGTAAACAGGGCTGGGAGGGGAGTAAAGACTGAGAAACTGAACCTTGTCAGCTCCTAAGGGGGTCATAAGGTAAATCCAGAACCTGCACATCACCACCAATCTAAGAATACCCAGAGACACAAGCAGGATGCCCTAAGGCACCATCCTCATCCTCAGCATCATTGCAGGGAATCCCAGACAGACCACAGGAATACAGACACATGATGACACCACGCTCAAGAGCACGTGGGTACGAGGGTGTAACCGATTCAAGTCAGGCTTGTTTTAAAATAAAATCACCTTCCTTTCCTATAAGGGCTCACACTGTGGTTTGCTGTATTGCCACAGCATTATTAAGTGCCACTGTTTTTCAACAACACAGCTTATGTGTGGGATCTTCCCTCACCCAAAGGCTGCAGGAACATGCAGCAGGAACATTTGTTACCTCACAAAGCTGCAGAAATGAGAGGGGCAGTTCAATACATGGTTCACAGTGGCTTGTTTCAAAAACTCTGCAAACCAGACAGCTCTGCTCTGCTGCAGTTACACTCAGCTCACATCAAAGCAGCTTTTTCTAACCCAAACTGCCAGAGCCATACTTTTTAATCAAAGCTGAGACGGAAGCACAACAGCAACACTGCATGACAATACCAGGATGCCCAAAACACTCTGTCCAGGACCAACCTGCTGCTAAAAAGAAAATGGAATTTTGCTGTGAGATACACTGATTTCTCCTTGTTCCTCTACAAGCATTCCGATCAATAAAAGGCTGTTCAGGGAAGAGACACTCATACACCAGATCTTACCTTTCCAATTCAATTTGAAAGTTCTACCTGTCCATTTTTCCAGAGCTTTCCAGCAAGGATTCAATACAATATCCCTAATGGGAGGGCTCCCTTTCCCACAGGGCTGTCACTCAGTGTTAGGAAAGAGTTTAAATATGGTGGTTTGAGAAGAGATCTCTGCTTAAAAAGGTACTTAAATGTGGTAATTTTCTGCAAGGAAAGTACCATAATATGGTTTTATGTAATAGTCCCTGCTGAACTGACTTCCCAGCAAATAAAGGCTACAGTGTTTTGATAAGAATCCATGTGGTGTTGGTTTGCAGAATAGGAGCAAAACGAGTTGCACACGGAAAGCTAATAGGAGGTTTGTTCCCAAAATACTCACAAATGGACATTTACTTAGTTGAGAATTATATGCTGAGTTCTGGAAAGGTTAGGCACATTTAGGGAGTTCATAAGCTCTCTGCAGCGTGTCTCCTGCAGGCTGCTCTAGCTGAGAGCGTGCAGCTGCTGACGTCAATAGGGTAAATAATACCGTGTACTGAAATCACCTGGGTGTGCATTACCCTTCCCACAGAGCCTGCTGAGCACACGGGGCTGCAAAGCAGTCTGGGAAGCCCAGGTGTCTGCTCACATGGAAAATGCTACATCAGATAAAATATTCTCCAGGACCACCACCCCCAAACAAAAAATAAATACATGGAGCTTCTCAGGACTCAGCATTCTCTCTCTTTGAAAGCACAGTATGCAGCACCATTGCTCAGCTGATGCACCAAGAGCCAGGTACTGCAATCCACAGATGCCAAAGAGCAAAAAAGGCAACTTTCCCTGTTCCAGGACAGGCTGTTCTGTTTGCAATTAGCAGCTGACATTTCAGTCACTTAGAGAGGCCACTTTGCTGCTGGTCTGGAGAATCAGGAGCTTACAGGTCCACAAAGACAGCGAAGCTCCTTTTCATGGCTCTGCAAGACCCTGGGTCCTCTCCTTCAACAAGCCAGCCCACCAAGCCTGGTCTGCACCAGGGACTCACTGCAACCAAAGGGAACTGCACAGCACTTCTGGCCAGCAAATCTGGTCAGGGTCTCAGACCACAGCACCCAGAAAGTGGTAGGTACAGTAAGAGCAGATACTGTAGGCAAGTAACTCTTTTAATACCTATAAAGGCAGAATCCCCTCCACCTCCACTCAGAAAAACAGTGCCAAATCTGGAAAGTAAGTGCACAGCATCTCCCAAACCCCAGCCCAGCACCCTAGCCACGAGGCCATGCTGCTTCTCCAACAGGCTGGGTCTGCTGCCTTCAGAGCTGGCAGAAAGCTCTGGATGGACCAGATGATCTTCAAGGTCCTTTCCAACCTAGATGATTCTGTGAAAAGGAGCTAAAGCCAGTGGTCCTGCCTGTCAAGAGTTCAGGTGTGCACTCCCAACCCCAGGCTACCAGCCTTGCAGACTGTAAGCTCCAAGTGTATCAGTCCATCTGGGTTGAAAAGGGAAACAACAACTGGAACCACCACGCAGAGAACCTGGCTTCAACCTCCTTCCCTGGATATGCCTGCTATGAGCAAAAGCAGGACAACATTATTATTAATGCAGCAAATTAGCAGCTGAGTCTTGTTAGCACTGCTCATATCACTGCAGCTGCACTAAAGGCTGTTAGAGAGACATATGAATTATTCACACTAATCAGGGTGCTGACAGCAAGATCTGGGGGCACGGCCAGGGCAATGGCTGCAGCTTTCTGCCTGCAGTACCTTGTCATGACTGGAGGCCAGCTGCTCTACTTTCTTGACAAGCATTTCCTTGGAGCAGTTGCCATGTCAACACATCTGTCTAGGCCATCCTACTTGTCAAAAAGTTTAAGGTAATTTAGCACAGAAAGCCAAGGAAGGTTCTGCAGTGCTTTAACCCTTTTGATGCACTAAGCAAGCTCTTCCCCAGGAAGATGGCTGGAGCAGCAGCAAGCCAGAGAGAAGCTGCAGAGCTGCTGATGGAACTCGAAATAGCTGCTGTATTTACCCTGCCAAGGGATCCACCAACTCCTCCAGATGCAGTAAGGTAAAAAACACCCACCAAGCAACAATAGAAACACACACATACAAACCCCCCCAAAAAACCCAAAAGCTCTATACTAGGAGTCCTGGTCCAGCAGCAGTTGCCCCAAGCCCAAGTCACTGAGGCACAAAGCAGACAGCCTTGTGCCCAGCAGGTTCCTACTCAGCATAAGCAGCAGGCTCACAGAGAGGCACACTCTGCACGTCCTACTCTTAACCTTAGAAAAACATGCCCACAGCCAGGGTACCTGCACACAGATCTCACCGCTGTAAGGCTTATTGTTACAAGACATATCAACTCAGGTTTCCCCATTTCTACCCACAAGGTAAATCACCCTTTTCCAACAAGCACAGCAGATCACTGAAGGTCTCTGTGAGCATCCCCGCAGCTGCAAGATGATGCTGCAATATCCAGACCCTCAGCCTCTGCTCCAACAGAGTCAAGTCCAGCAACCTCCAATGATCTGCATGTCTCCAGACAAGCCTGGCCCAAGGACTAGGTTAGGCCTAGTCAAACCAAATGCTGGGTGTGCACTCCTGAACCAAGCACACGTGGACATGAGACCCTGCTCCTCCCTGGACCTGTTTTACAGATTGCACTACCCTGAAGGAGCAGCTACACCTGGCACCAAAGCGTTGAGGCTCCTACCAAGTTGAACAGGAGAAGCTACCCCTGTATGTTTGTTTACAGCATTGTCTGTGAAAAGTCAAAACACACTTTCTGTTTCCCCAGAAAGCCTCTAACAAGAGTGAGAACAAGCAAAACCCAACCAAGGTATCATGAAGGCTATTCTTCCCCGTAATACCTCGGGTTGCCACATTATCACTCTGATGCCAAGCTCTAGTTAAATAAGCAAGACCCTGACCTCCTCCTAGAACCACACAGCTTTAACCTTCAGCCTTTCTAGTTTAAACCAGGCCCTTAATCTCTACCTCCAAAGACACTCGTGTGGCCCCAAGCACTTCACCTTGTTTTATTAATGTTTATTGAAACTAATCCCATATTTGAGGAGAGGCCACCAGATCTCTGATTCATACTGCCAGTCTAAAAAGATTAGATGTTTCTCAGTTCTCCAGAACTATTTACCCTAAATATTGATGAATGACAGTTAACTGGTGCATTTAATACTTCACAGAGCAAGATGGACTTGGAAGGCAAACGCTGTGAGTGCCATTCACTTCATTTCAACAGAAACAGTTACAATAACAACAGGAGTTTTGGGGAAGGTTTTCTAAAAATCACCATCAGGAAAGCTCAACACAACCCACTCCAAAGAGCCTACAAAGACAGTCTGCTCCCTGAGCAAGCATTTCAAGCTCCAAGACGCCCTGATAACTCCCTTTTGACGTGCTCAGATGACGTGAGTTGATCAAGATAAACACACAAACACAGCAACAGCAGAAAGCCAAGGCAGCTCATACATGTATTACCCTTGACTCAGAAATGGAGGCTGAGTAAAAAGTACAAAGTGCAAGAAATACCCATGCATTTTTGCTTTATTTTGAACATGTTGCCTAGAGCCTGGCATGACATACCCAGATTTCTGTCTCTCCCTGCGGTATTCATCCCAGAATACCAGTCTTTAAAAGGGCTGATTTTTATATCAACAGTTCTTAGAAGCCACAATGCCTTTTTTTTTTTTCCCTCCAAAAGAATTAATTGTAAACTGCCTAAAAATAAGCCTGGAAAAACTCAGAAGGGAAAGCAACGTCAGCTTCTGGCAGCTTTATTACAGCACTCTTTGTACTGCGTGGCCTCCATTGTTCCTAGCTGGGTCACTGGGGGATGGGGGAAACCTATTTTACAGGCCAAGAGACCTCCTGTAGTCCCTGAGCAGCTCAGAGACATTCAGTTATAAAGCAACAAAGGCAAACAGCTACACATTTCACCTAGTAACCAAAAGGACCTATACTTAGTAGCTACTTCTCCACAGCAACCCTCATCTCTGAAATCAAGTCACCTACATAAACAAGGGCATCCTATTTTCCCTGAACAGAGAGCAGTGGTTATTGTATCTGACTGTAGGTTTCCAGGAACCACCTCCTAGGAAAGGCTAGAAGCCACTGGTTGTGGTTATATGAAATCACTGGTGCTGCGGAGCCACCATCCTTTCCAGCCAGTACAGCCACATCTCACACAGCACAAGCTCTACATGGACCCAGAAAAAACAAGGCTCCCTGCAGCCAGAGATGCAGCTCTCCCTATCCTGCCACACACCAGCCCTCAATCCTGTCAGACAGTGACCTGCTTCAAGCAGTAGAACACCTTTTCATGCCTTTGGAGCCCTCAGCCACACTTCAACTGTCTCCCCCTTCCCAACCAGCCAGCCCTTCTCCCCACACCCCTCCACCCACAGTCAAACCCCATGTCTTACCTCCAGGTCTCTACCAGCAAACCCCTACAGCACACAACCACCACATACTCTGCCTACATCTGATTCAACCATGGAGAAACTTCTAGAGTGCTCAGTGCCCCCCAGGTGGTGGCAATCAGGACTTATTAGCAGCAGCCAGGCAAGCACAGGTGCTCCAGAAGCAGAGTGAAGATTGATAGTTGTGCTCTCACCTGCCCCCAGGGGTAGGGTGGTCTGGCTGCTGCACACCTGCAACAGGTTACATGTCCTAATGGTGGTGTTGGTGCAAAAGTCACGGGGGTAAGGCTGACATGATTCAAACATCAGTTTTAGCAAGCACAAAGGAGAACTCTGGGAAGAGACAATGTAATGCACATAAAAAGCTTTCTTATTACCAAAGCATAGAATCACAGAATGGTTTGGGTTGGAAGGGACCTTAAAGATCATCCAGTTCCACTNNAAGAGTCCCTCCCCAGCATTCCTGTAGCCCCTTTAAGTACTGGAAGGTGGCTATAAGGTCTCCCCAGAGCCTTCTCTTCAACCCCAACTCTCTCAGCCTGCCCTCACAATGCCCTAGTCTGTGGAGAGCATCCACTCAGAGTGTGATGATGGCATCTAGGGTTTGGTTCATAAAATAGAAAAAAGGATGCTGCCCTCACAGGCACTGCTCCTATGCAAAGACCTTCCCATAACCAGCAGGGACCCCAGGATCTGGGTCATGCTGGGTTTCACACAAGAGCCCAGGACACACTCCTCTAGCTCTCTACAACACAGCATTTTTTCTGGAGTGAAGACAGCATGTGAGGGGTTAATGGGCTAGCACACCAATTCAGGCTGCATCTAAACTGAAAGAAAATTGACCAAAACATTTCTTAAGAGGAGAGGCAGACGGATGGCCAGTAGCATCTGATCTTCTGCTGCCCACAGGCAGTTCAAGCACCCAGGACCAGCCGCTGGTAGCAGTGCCCTTCTCCCTGGTTTTGAAGTAGGTCTCAGTCACAAGGCAGGCAAGGCCAAAAGGTTTCCTGGGAGGAATTTCTGTCTGAGGGCATTTTGGAGACAGTTCTACCAAGTCTGCAGTCTCAAAGGCTAGAAATTCTCAGTAAAGTAAAAATGTTTGGGTTTTTTAAAAAAGCACAAAGTAACACTCCCTATTTTATAACAAAAGAAAATGTCCAAAACCTCAACACCAGCTCTGAGTGGTTTTAAAAATATAACTGGGAACAATCTGACTTTTCCTAAGAGATCGTGAGGATAAGGCCTTAGTCGTTAGTGACAAGCTTAGCTCCAGGCACCAAGGATATTTCCAAGGTCACTCAGAAACACCCAGCAAGTGAGATGGTGGGTAAATTTATCAGAGTCACATATTCCCCACTGCTGCATGGCACTTTAATATGATTTTGCTACACATTTCTGAGGGTTTCTCTGGAGAAGGTCCACCAATCCCCCCATTTATCCACAAAACAAGGTGAACGTTAGAGGAAGGCAGGGAGAACCACGTGCTTTGGGAAACAATGATACCGTTCTGTGGGCCTGCAGCTGAGAACTTGAAGGATGAACTTGTCTGTTCCCAACAGAGAGAAACTGCTGCTAGCTGAAGGGCAAACTGCTGCCTGGGAATTACTGGAAAGCTGTGGTACCCAACGCTCACTTTGAAATTATCCCGTAACTCCAGCTTTTCATGGCGATACCTTTGGCTTGCTGCACAACTGTTCCTTCTCTGCAGTGATCTAAAAGCATTGACCAGCCTGCAGGGGAGTTGCTGGAGTCAATAGAGGCATGCCTGAAAGGCTCTGCCTTAGAGAACACAGACAGGAACCAAGCACCAGTTGGAACTGGGATGAGCAGCCCAAAAGGATAAGCCCCATAAAACAGGTTTTCCAGCTCTGGAAAGCGAGTTCACTGCCTGGTCTGCCTGAAGGCAGAGAGAAGCTTAAAATTCTCAGCCTAGATTAATTTAATTTTAAAATGCTGTTTGTAAGAAATGTCCACGCCCATCACACAGTCTGCTTTAACAGCAGCTCCTTCACCAAGCACTTGCTCTGTGGATGATGTCACTGCCCAACAGCAAAGTCAACTCCATGTAGAGAGGGCAGCCTCTGTAATAATCATGCCTGGTTTCCCTTTTCATGCTGAATGACTTGTTTCTGTTGTACCTTCCAGGAAACAAATCCGTTAGTGGCTATTAAGAATATTCATCTAAATCAAGCAATCACAGCAGCTTAAATAGACCCCTTTAGAGGCGGACCAAAAGCTCCTCAGCAGCAGAGCTCTGGCTCCACCGAAGCCAGGCAGAAGTTCTAATTTCATTTCAGTGTTGAAGGATTTCATGCTTTGTCTTCAGTGAAGTGCAGACTTCGGAAGCGGGGCTGTTGCGAGAGCACTTGCCATTCTGTCCTATTCCCACAAAGGAAGAAGCATAAAACCATTTTGTCTTTACTGTTGCTCAGTAAAACAAAGGCAAGAACAAGAGAACTGAAGCAAAATGAACAGAGGGGTGTCTTGGCTTTCACTAAGGTAGCTGTCTCAGAGACAAGTGAAGGGTCCATAGCAGGGATTCAGGTAAACATTCCCCTTCTCACACACAGCACACTGTGAGATGCAAGGGCAGTTTTCCGAGATACCTTTCATACAAAACCAAAGAGCTTTCATGAAAACTCTGAAATTCCACCAAAATCAAAGCACTTGAACTGAGGAGACATCTGGCCTATCACAGCTGAAGCACAGTGCTGTCATGACCATGGTTATGAACAGAAGGCAGCTTTCCAAGCCCTGCCACCACTACTCCTTTGGAGGGACCTCAGCCATGGCTCCTCCCTGCCCTCACAATTAGCCTCCTTCCTGCTCTTCTGTTGTCTTTTCTGTTTAGGTGAGGCTGCTCACATGGGGAGCTGTCCTTCATTTCATGCTTTCTCATTTAGAGAAGTGTCTTTCAAAGCAGGTAGAAACCCTAGTGGAGATAGAGCTGCTGTCCCTTCTGCATGTGTAAGCAGGTCAAGATAAACACATGGGTGAGAGGTTTACCTGCAGAGACGTTTTCCAGGCTAGGACTTTCCCAAATAGTTTTCCCTGAGAGAATGCAAGACTTGAGCATCTGCCCAACAAGACTTCCCCATGTTTCCATAATAATAATAAAGAGCTTTTACATTTCTCTCACATACAAGAAATTAAACATCTCCTGGATCCCCTCAGAGACACATCTAAGGGAGGATGCACTGCAGCAAACAAAAAACCTTCAGGGATCTCTGGGTCAGGCCCATTGTTAACAGGGTACCATGAAAATCACATTTTGGCTGGTTCAGTCTGGCCCTTCGTGTTATTAGATTCCCCAGAAATGAGCTCATGTTTTCTTATAAATTCATGCATCAACGTTCAAATCAATCTTTGGCAGCTGCTTTGCAAGTCATACACTCTCCCTTGCTTGCTTGCTTGCCCAACCCTTCAGAATGTAATTTTTTACTATAAAAAGCTGAACTTTTACAAGCCAGGAGAACATCTGATGGGGCCCAGCATCACGTTTTCTGTGTTGCTCTGTGGATTGTGAGTACTGAACATATCAGCATTTACTTAAAACAGGGAGGCTGTTTGCTCAGCCTTTCTATTTGATAATAGTTATTGCTACAGTAAAACAACAAAACTCCAGTAAGAATAACACAACCATAATCTCTGCTGAACTCAGGAGCTGGTCCCAGGCCAAATGCATTATTATGAAGGGCTCTAAAGAAGCTTTTCAGGTTAGTCTTTGGGAGCCCAGCAGTTCAAGAAAGATCTTCCTTGTAGGGAGAATTTTTTCTGTCCCTGGAGAAGCCGTGCTGAAACCCAGGGCATGTTTGCAGCCACAGGGAGGTGAAAGCCAGTTTTCTCCAACCTGTTTAGTAGTTCACGCTTTCCTGTTTCCCCAGCATAGGAGTGTTTGAGCTGAAGCCCTCACCTGACAACTTCCCATCTGGGGATCTCACTGTTTTAGGACCTGATGTCTGACCATACAGCATTGTACCAGCAAATTACAGCTGGCAGGAGGACACAGCTGCAGCAGCCTGGGGCCCAGCAGTTCTGCTGCAATGCTACAGCTGCATGTTTATGCCATAGGAGCACTCAGCTGCCCCACCAAAGCCTCTGCTCTGGCAGATGTTGTGGAAAAAAAAGCATTACAAGGGGTGTCCTTACTAAAAGGGCATGGGAGCTCAGTTTTCCTGCAGCTCCTGGTCCCTTCAGAAGGTGTGGTGCTCTGTCATTCACAAATAATTGATGCTGGCACACAGGCAAATAAATACATGTGCCTTCCTTACATCATTTTGCATCTAGGAAATAGATTGCAGCACCTAGGATTGTCTCCTTCCAAAAAGACTTTAGAGACGCCAACTTTTAGAGACAATCAGCAATATGAAAACATGGAGAGAATTGGAGCCTTGTATGGAGACCCAGCAGCCCAGAGAAAGCCAGGAGAGACATTCTGGAGCAGCAGGGAATCCTTCCTGTAGTCCTGCTTCCTCCACTACTGCAACCACCTAAATACAGTCTGTCTTCCCCCCATGGTACTTAACCATCTGCAGTCAGTAAATCATCTCCATGCAGCAGAGTTCAGTGCCCTTGCTGCCACTCCTCTGCAAGGCAGGATGTTGCATTCAACAGGACACAGCACGGCCTCATCCAAGAAAGCTCCAGGCTGGGACTCAAGAGACAAGCACTTAATTACTAATTTTTGCCACTAGGCTTGCTGGAGCCATGGCATTTTGTGGCTCAGCTTCCCTCCCAAAGACAGTAACAGTTTCTCTTCACATTGCTTTCCTGACCTTTTCTCCCCTCTGGATTAGGCAATTACCTACTTCTTTTATCAGTAACAAGTTCTTTCCTATCTGGGGAAGCCTTACTGCTAAAGGAAGCACCTACCTGAAAGCTGCTAATCTGCATGTCTCCTGTGCTGTATCTCATACAAAGTGCACTTCTGGCCAAGATCCCAGAGGCAGGAGATGCCAGGAGCTCTCAATAGGTACATGCCAGCATTCAGAGAGGCACATATCATACACACAAGGCCCCATTCCATTTACTGTTTAGCCCCATCTGAGCTGTATTTTCCTGCTGATGTTGAAGTTATCAGATCCCTCCCCTCCAGCCAACCTGCTGGAAACCACCTTTGAAAAGGAGCTAGTGCTAGAAACTGAAACTCTGCTTGCTAGCCAACAGTGCAAAGAGCTTTGCAAACATGAAAAAATTCTATTTCAACCTTTCTTGCAAAGAAAGCATTTTCTCCATTTGGCATGGTTTGTCACCAGTTTTGTCAGCAATAGGATTGGTAACATGATCTTGAGGCTCAAAGACGCAGGTTTAACTGCAAAACCCATCCTTCCTGTCATGTGAAATGAGAAATGCAACAGGGTTAGAAGATCCTGAGCTCTTCTCTCCATCTAGAGGTCAGAGAACTAGCATCCTCAATTCACACAGCCTGAATAAAGCACCCATCACATTAGAGATTTTCTGCCTTTACTAACCAGACTCTTACTGATCTCCTCCACCCATCAGTCCACCTTTACTGGCTTATTTCACTTTTGAAGACAGTGTTTCATTTAGGACCAGGTCCAACATGTTACTTAGAGCACACAGCACCTCCTTCCATGAGTATGTCCTAGATGCTATGAGCAAAGAGGCTCTAAGACAACCTTTTATGTCCACACTGCCCTGTTATGGGGTCATCCTGCCTTTCTGCTTGGGAAGACACCTCATGTACTTACAGAAAGAAACCATCATGAAAGACAGGCACTTCCCAGCAAGCTAACTAGGCTCCAGCTGCTGAGATCACACATTGAGACCAAGAGTGGTCTGGGCAGGGTTTTACTCCCTAGACACTGCTGTAATTAAACAGAGGAGCTGCTCCCTCCAAAAGAATATCAGTCAAGTCCTACAGAATTATATAGCAACCTTTGCCATCTGTAATTAAACATTAATAAATATTATAATAGTTTTTAATTATAGCATCTATACATACTTAAATCCACCATTATTTATATCTACTTGTAATTGCTCATTAATCACACACCAAGTCAACCTAGAATCACCTGAAAAAATCCACTTAAGCTTTGTAAATTATCATCGGTCAAAGGAATGTAACCATCCAAAAGTCTGCCTTCAAGAAAAACATGCCACAGCATTTCTTCAGTTATTACCTAACACCATACACGTGTAAGAGCTGGAGAATCCATTTCCCTCCAATCAATCTGCCTCATGTTGCCAGGGAAGCTGGAGGAGAGCAGGCACTGGAGGCTGAATTTCTAGCTTGTGAAATTGCTCCCAAGTGCTGTGGTATACAAACTCTCTGGAATAACGCAGTCAAAGCAACAGAAGTTGTGCAAGAGGAGAACTGTGTACTCTACAGCTGCACAAACAATGCCCATTTCCCTTTGCCCCACAGCTGCTGCAAATGGTCCTCATCATTTTCTGAAAATTCAGTCTAACTGGGGCTTCAATACTCTGATTTATTTAGGGAACCATATTCCCAGTTGCTCTACTGAAAGACAAAACCATGACAACCTGTATTTGGGGCTGGATGAGTTTTAATCCCCTCCCTCTGCTGCAAGGGTATAAATAGTACCTGAAAAGGTTCCACCATTTTCCACACAGTTTCTAGAACTCTCTTCAAGGCTTCCTAGGATTTATTCTCCCCACTCTCCAACCTGTGCAGCTTGTACTTTTTACTCCATCAGCAAAGGGCAAGAATTTATGAAACTGATTTTGAATAAACGTCTCAAAATACTTCAAAGTGCAAAGGACAGAAGGGGAGAGAGAAGCCAATCGAACTAAAATAGGTATTAATTGAGCAAATAATTACCAAGAGAGATTAATCCAGCTGGTATCAAGAGGTACCAGCAAGTGAATATCTGTTTTACGAATTATTTCTACTTTCACAGTCCTTAGGCAGGTCCATCCCAGAACTGTTAGCCCCACACAGACGCAGAACTAAGGCACAGTTGTCCTGAGGCCAGAGACGGCAGCTGGGGATAGACAATGAGACTGGCCAAAGCACGAGGAGCCCTGCTGGTTAGCACAACACCACTGGACAGGTTTTTTGACCTTACAACATAGCAGAGTCTGGAGGACAGAATGGGAGGTGACTGATGCACTGAAGTGACTTGGTAGAGGACGTTGTGGGGAGTCCACTGGAGCTGCAATGATCAGGGAGGCAGAACCATCTCAGGTCAGGCTTTCTGACTCAATCACAAGGAAGAATGCCATTGCTACCACATTCAGACAGTAAGAGGTGATGATGTGGACTTAAACTTACAACCAGTATCATAGGAGGAAAGTTGTATTTTAAACTCTAGACCTGAGTGAGTTTAGTGCCTTTAATCACAAGCCAGAGGCTTGTATCTAGTCACCAACACAGACATAATGCACACCAGTGAGATATGGCTTCAAGAACTGTTCAGGGCAGGCTCTTCCTCTCTCACTACAACTCTTTCCAGTCTTGTCTACGTGGACTATTAAATGCAGATAAACTAGTGCAAATCACCCTTCAAACCAGTGTGGATTTCTCCTGCACACAAGAGCTTTAAATCTTCTCCATCAAGCTAACTATCCCAGTGGTTATAAGTCTCAGGAGAGACAAGCACTTGGAAACACGCTCACTCAGTGAGGAGTTGCAAAGCATGAGGGACCAGTGGGGGGTATTTTTTTGGCTTCAGCTCCAGGGGCATAAAGATAGATTTCTCTTGGCTCAGTTGCAGAATGCAATTAAGGAGCATGCTGCCTTCCCATACTAGTGGAGGAGAAAAGTTTCTCACTGGAGCCAAATAACTTTGACAAACTAAATCATTTGCATGGTGAAGATCTTCAAGCTTCTTGTTAGCGAACCAGAAAGGCAACAGCAAGTGCACTGAAAGGTAGGGCAGCAAATGTAATTCCTCTCTTTAAAAAATATGCTTAGGGATTATAGGAAATTGCAGTAATAAGGAAATTGTCACAATAATTGAAAATTAAGTGAGGACTGCTAGACCGAGGACTTGCAGTGACAGAGTTCCAGCTAATGTCACACACAACCTATACCCAAGCAATGCACACACAAAAAAGTCCATTAAAACAGGGCTTTGGCCAAGGCTGTCTATCAGAACTCCCAAAAAAGCTGTTGTTAGACAGCATCCCCTTGTTACCTTTACACTTCAAGCAAGTAATGTAACCGTCATCACCAGAGCCCAACTCAGCATGGTTACAGCACACATGCAAAGGACTTGAAGGCATTAAAAAACACAGCCAGAACTGATCCCCCCGTGCATCTGTGAGCTGCCTGTTCCAGAACTGCCCCAACCACTCTGTCGCAGCAAACTACAGGTGCAACACTTTGCTAACTCCAGACATGATCTCTGGATGGGAGCTGGTTTACATGACGACTGCCAGAAAGACAGTGTCAGAGTGGAAATGTGTCTGCACTGATCTGTTTAGACATGTTCGAAAGAGTTTTTCTTAATTTAGGGCATCTTTGCTCCCTTTCTATACCAGCAAGACTCCTTCCCTTTCTGTAGGAGAAGCATCAACAGATAAACAGCTTTCATAAATGTCATTTAAAAACATGTGTGCCCTGGGGTTTTGAAAAGGCATGCCCCAGTATCCTGCCACAAACAGGTCAGCATGGGAGAATTATGGATCCGTGGCACTGAGCTTTAGGTTGAGATTTATCACCATACAGAAGCTGTACATGCTTTCAGTGCCACGTATCTTTGCATCTAGCAAATACAAAGTCATGCTAAGACTACAGATTAAAACCACGTTATAATTCTTAGGACGAGGGTGATGGAAGAGGAGTGCCATCTTAATTTCTATCAGTCTAAGGTGGAACTGTCTTTATAACTCTTGCCTTGGCTGAACAGAACTCAGCAAAAGGCCTGAGGGACAAGCCACCAACACTCCAGGACAGGGAAGACAGGGCTTTCCCGATGCCCCTGACACAGGCTGACCCCTCATTCTCACCAGGGTGATAATGTCTCGGTTTTTACTTTGTGTTCAGGCATCATGTCAGGGTGCTGCCTTGGAGGTGCAGGGGAACACCAGGGCTGCAGGTCCAGGATGCAGTGATACAGCACAAAAAAGCAGACAGGAAATTGGTGAGGTGAGAACTGCCAAGACCAGATCTGGGATGCCTTTGTCCTGATAAGAGAGGATGCAAATAAATTCCACTAAAGTCAACAGGAATTTTCTCATGGATTTTAGCAGAAAGAGAATTTCACCTTGGGATTGAATAAATGATCCTGTGGCTTTCTCTTCCCAAACTCCAGGCTTTCTTGAAGCAGATGGGCTGAAACACACTCCACACTCAGAACAGAAAATGAAAACATGACCTGGCAATCATTGGAAGGCTCCCACAACCTTGTCTTCTATGAACGCCCACATGTCATTGCTACACAAACAAGAGCTGCCAGTGTGGGAGACTCTGGGGCAATATTCCAGCAAGACAGGAGAAACAAATACCAAAACAAGAGAGCAACAGCATTTTAACAGCTTGCCTGGAAGAGTAAATATTGACTGGTTAAATGGAAAAAGCCAGCTCATCCTCCTTTTCAGTGAGGGCAGTTTTGGCACAGAGGAGGAGCCCTCACAAGTTAGCAAGCACACAGGGCTTACAAAACACTACAAGTTTCTTAGCAAGTATTTCTAGAAGGTGGTACTGGATGGCTGATGTGCACAATGCCTCTGTTTGTGAGCAAAGCAGTCCCAGAGCCTGTCTGCAGCCTCTAGAGAGTAAGCTAAAAACATACAAGGAATTCATATGCCACTAAGGGTAAGCAGGGCTGGGTTCTCTGCACACCTCCCTGTCCCAGCTGAGGATGGCCATGGAGGTAGAACAGATGGCCAGAAACAGCAAGTGCTCCAGCAGAGCAGGAAACTAAACCCAGCTCCTCTTGGGAAGATGTTGGGACACTGGTTTGCCCTCTTTTGTCAAGGAGTTCTTTCAAGAGGTTGAACAACTCAGCTTTTGCCTGCACCAGCGTTCCTTAGCAGTATTTGCTGTCCAAGCACCATCAGCATTTCAGTCAGCTGATGGAGAACAGGACAAAGCTATTTAGGGCATAAAGACCAAGCAAAAAAGCACATCAACAGTTTTCATCACGCCACTGTTAGGTATAAAGTCCACAAAAATGCATCTATGAACTCACCAGTAAAAAACACTAAAATTCACAGTCCTTCTCATGCACGGGCCTTTACTAGTGTAACTGGAGCATCGTACGTGGTGACTGCCAGCCAGCCAAAGTAAAAAGGCAGCTTTTGGGGGTTGTAACCCAGCTCTAGAGTCATCTGACTCGCACAGACATCGCAGCCACTCTCACAATGAAAGCTCACACGCACACACGCTGCTATTCCTGTAAATCATTAATGCAGCATGCATGTTAGACCACAATTGACATTTAAGAGGCGTTCCCATTAACTCCGAGTCTGTTGGCGAGCACCCTGTAATCTTTTCTTTCCCTGTGTTTAGGAGAAAATACCTCCCTGCCTGAATACCATGGAATATATGCTGTGGCCAAAATTCCAGGGAGTTTTTATGATGTCAAAAAAAAAGGTCCTACAGTTAGCAGTTCTGCCTTGTTCTCCACATTCTCACAAAATGTAGGAATCAGACCACCCATTTCTTCCCTGAGTTCCCCCTCACCTGAGGCCAAAAAAGTGAATGAGGATGGCAGCTATTCCTTCACAATGACTCCCGTTTCCAGGCCTGCTATTGCTGGGAAAGACAACTATAGGCTTGGATTCTGCAGCAGCTCCTACAGTAAGAAAACTATTTATTTTGGACTGCCAGAAAAATAATATACTTGTTAGCAAATGCTGCAAGACTGAGGATGGGGAGCCTAACCGAAAGGAAGCAATTAATCATTAGTTTTCCTTGCAGACATAGATTATCTGTCAATAAGTGTCAACTCTCCAGAGAAAATGAGATCCAGAAATAATCCCAATTAGGCAGGAAAGTTTTCTGGGCTGCTTTAAGAATGGGAGGGGACTTGCTTTGCTTCTCATTTCTTGTGCAGAGTAGCAAAGGGACCATCAGCAATCCCCAAGCAAAGGAAAAGGGAAACTCTCAGCATGGTGGGGTGGCATCAAGTTTCCTCATTCCCTGCCTGTTCAGCACCTCCATCTCCCACCCTGCCTGGTTGTACTATCAATAGTGTGTAGCTTTAAATGTCTGTAGAAATCTGGAAAGCACACCACACACTCCACAGGCACTGCAGGAGGCTCTACCCCAGACGGGCAGCAGTCCAATTTGCACAGGAATTGAACACATGCACAGGAATATGCTCAAAACTTTTCCACTGACTGCAGGATTTCAGGCAGGGCTCTCAGTCCAGCACCCAGGATTTGAAGCTGAGAAGTCTGCAGCCCTCCAGCCTCATGCATGCCAGGTGCAGGCTGGGTTCAGACTGCCCCACACAGCAGGCAGCATGATGCTTACTTCCCTTGACCAACTAAGGCCAGAGATGCATTCCTGTGATGGACCAGACGACCTGAGCGACTGTTTGGTGGGATGCTCAGACACACACACACAAGCTAGCTGTATTACAACCTGAGGTCCTCACAGACAGGACCATCAGAGGGAAAGGACTATACAGAAGCTACTGAAACAA
Source organism: Otus sunia (assembly GCA_010365825.1). Lineage (NCBI taxonomy): Eukaryota > Metazoa > Chordata > Aves > Strigiformes > Strigidae > Otus > Otus sunia. Next base: position 5,795,351 of record ML997607.1, read on the forward strand.
CAAGGAGGAACAGCATGTTTGGGAAAGCTGAAGCACTGAGCATAGCCCTGTCTCCACAGAGCACCAGGGCCCAGCTGCTGGCTGAGCCTCTCCAGGAGCATCTTGCACCCTCCTGTGATGTCTCCTCAGGTCAGAGCACAAAGGTGCTGAAGGTTGCGAGCAGGCTCTCAGAGCACAAGGGCAGGGAGCTCTGTTATAATTTGCCCCTCTGGAGGGGAAACACTCAAGACATCAGCCACTGACCTCCTCCCCGCCTCCCAGTGAGATCCCAGCAAGGTCAGCCTTGCCACACAACTGCAAGGCTGCAGTCCTGAAACCCAAGGTCTTCCCTGTAGCAAAACTCCCCAGTTTCCCACCCCATCCCCAAGACTTTCAGCCCAGCAGGCAGCCCTGAAGACCTCATCACTCCCCACTTCTCATGGAGCACGATGCCCTCTCCTGGGGGCCTGAAGAACCGGCTGGAGAAGCGTTTCCCAGCGGAGTAGGGTGAAACTCAGCATGGTTCCCACCAGGGAGGGACCAGTGCCTTGGGGCTGGAAGGGAGGAACCAGGGCCTAAAACAGAGATTCCCAGCTGTTAGCTGTGATCCTGCTCCCTTATATGAGCTTCTGTCGGCCACGGCCTCCAAAGGCAGATCAGCTTAACAGAACTGAAGAAGCAGCAAGCTCTCCATTTGCAAACTGCAGTCCCTATCTTCTAGAGCTGCCACCACTGACGACCAGCCTGCAGAGGATGCTGTAAGGAAAGCAAGAAAAGCTGAAGGATCACAAAAACAGTTGGAAGCTGAAAGGAAACAAATATGTTTCTTGTGGGGCAGGTCCTCCAAATCTTTCCCTCTGATGCCTGTCCTGGTTTCAGCTGGGATGGAGTTCATTTTCTTCCTAGTAGCTGGTACAGTGCTGTGTTTTGAATTTAGTATGAGAATAATGTTGATAACACACCGATGTTTTAGTTGTTGCAAAGTAGTGCTTATTCTAAGTCAAGGATTTTTCACTTTCCCATGCTCTGCCAGTGAGGAAATCCACAAGAACCTGGGGAGGGAGCATAGCCAAGACAGCTGACCCAAACTAGCCAAAGGGATATTCCATACCATAGGACGTCACACTCAGTATATAAACTGGGGGGGATTTGACTGGGAGGGGCTGGTCGCTGCTCAGGGACTGTCTGGGCATCCATCAGTGGATGGTGAGCAACTGTATTGTGCACCACTTGTCTTTTGGGGGGGTTTCTCTCTCTTTTTCTATCTTCCTTTTCATTACTACTAGTATTATTATTTTATTTTATTACAATTATTAAACTGTTCTTATCTCAACCCACAAGTTTTACTTTAAAAAACTCTCCTCCTCCCAGGGGGAGGGGAGGAATGAGTGAGCAGCTCCATGGTGCTTAGTTACTGTCTGGGGTTAAAGCATGACGTGCCTCAGCCAACATAATTTCTTCATACAAGCACACCTCTGCTTCCACATGGTTCCACCTCCTGTCCTCTCATGTCTCCCCTACAGTCTCTATGCCTTATGCCACCCTCACTGTATATACCTGGCTGAAAAACTACAAAAGCCTCTTCCCAATGCTACACCCTACACCCGTCCTCCCTTTGTTCTTTCATCCCTGCCACCCGCCTTGTTCTGTCACTCCCTGGAATTCACCAGCAAGCCTGAGGCAGAGATTTATAGCCCTGCATCACTCTCCTTCACAGAAGCCATTAGTTTCTGCTTGGTACCCTGTATAACTGGCTTAGGCCAGAGAGCTCTACATACTTCTCTCTGTATCTCCCTGGTGTCACTTGCAGAGTGATCTGAGCATCCTATCTCCTTAAAGATACCACCCATTGCCCTCTGCATCCATCCCTGTGTCAAAGAGGACTGCGAGTTCTCTGAACACTCCCCTGAGAAAGAGACATCTGCAAGCAAAGATGATGTCTGGAAAGGGGCCCCCAGCAAACAGATGCACAGGTGGCCAACCGGAGACATGCAATATTGTCTCTTCCCTCTCACCTCCTCACTGCACAAGGGATGCAGCACCAGACACTGGCTCTGGCTGTTTGCAAAGCAAGCTGCAGGCTGTTGGGAGCACAGCGACACGACAAGTGCTGCGTTTGCACTGCAGAGGCTACTGCCTGACCTGGTAGGCTGTCCTGCTTTGCCAGGCTTAGCTAGAAAAAACACAGATCACACAGGGCTGCAAGGCAGACACCTAGAGAAAGAATGAGAAATGTTTTTGAGATTTTAGCTCCCACACCCTTAACAGCAACATTCATGGGAGGGTAGCTGGCCATTTTAATTTTTAAAAAGATACCTCCTTTATCCCTTCTTCATCCCTACAGCATGTCCTGGCTATTCTGTGCCTGCCCCAGTTTATACAGACAATAACACAGGGTGCAGTCTGAGCAGCTTTGGGGGTTTTATCTACAGCAGAGGTATTACCTAACAAGTGTAGGTAAGAAGAGGAGCCCTGGGTTCTGACAGAAAGCTGAACCCAGTTCCCTGGAGCAAATACTGTGCGCACAAAGTACAAAATCAGCTTTGCAAGGGAAGATAAAGCACCCCACAGCTAAAAATACTCATCCCAAACAACTGAAAGAGGCAGAGAAAGCAGCAGCACAGGCAGGCAGGAGGGTTGGGGGAGTCTCTGCTGGGTAGATTTGGCATGGGGAGAAGACTGCTATTTCATTTGGATGGGAAAGCTAACAGCCTTGAATGTGACAGCAGTCCTGTCAGGCCAGATGTATTCACATGTTACAAGACAGCCTGTGCAATCCAGAGGCCTGCTGCAAAGCTTGTTGAAGTCGGCATTTCCACTGACTTTTGGCAAGCCTTAAATCTGTCCCTCCTCAAACAAGGCAGAGAAAGGAAGTGCTGTCATCCATGTTTCACGAGCCGTCGGGGCTTTCTCACAGTCATGCATTTGCTGTTGGACCCAGTACTTCTACTTTAGCCACCAAAGCAGCTGGCTTGCATACCTACACACTGCGGTGACTGTGGCAAGTGCTCTGCCCAGCTGCTTATTACTTGTGTTTTCCCGTCCCCCTCCAAAATAGCTGGCATTTGTCACCCTGCTGACATTGGAGCCGATGTCTCATTAGCACAGCTAGAACTTGGGAGGCTGGAAGAGCGAGGAAGATGAGCTCAGGTGGGAAGAAGCAACAACAGCATCAGGGACAAATTCTGGTGAAGCAGAGATCCATTTTTCTTGCCAGCTTCCCTAGTGAAGAGCCAGAGAGAAAATAATGGATATTTATAAGCAAACCTGTCTCTAAGGCAGCAGTTTCCAAAGTCTAATAATAGGGTTTGGACTTGTTTATTGCCTGATTCAGACAGCATTGCATAAAGCTGCTGGAAAGCTCCTGCCTGTCCCCTGAGCATATTCCCGAGGAGTTGTGAGTTAGAGGAGGGCTGAGTCCAGCTGCAGTGGGTTCAAGCCAGCAGGGTACCAGCAGGTTCTGTCTCTTCAGAGGTGCAGTCAGAGCCAGCAGAGATGCTGGAGCAAACCTGGCTGTGCAAAAGAAGTATAAAAGCCTCCTCCCAGGGAAAGCCAACCACCCACTCACTGTCTTGAAACAGCAAGGTAAGAAGCCAAGGAGCCTGATAATTGCACCTCTTGCTTTGACTCCTTGGTTTCTCACACCTGCAGCAGCACTAAGTAAAGTCCAAGAACCCATGATGCAATGTACTGTGAAATGCAGGCAAGGACTGCACCTGCCTCAGAGATTCTGCAGCAGTGGAAAGAATGTCAGGGATGTGGCAAGCTACCTCTCCCCAAAATCAAGGTAAAAACTCAAGCCTGCAGACTGCCTCTACTATGGCTTGATCACTGGCCTGGTCTCAAATCAGACCTGGTAATAGGGGCAACTGCTTATGACTTCACCACAAAACCACATCCAGTGGCCTTGTTGTTGTTTCTTGCTGACTCAGATACAATGTACTGAAAGTGCAGCTTCCCCAGACAAGTAGGAGGGGAGAATTAAAAACAGGAAAGGTCAAAACAGCCTCCTCTTTGTAGGAGGGAGAAAACAGGGTTGGGCTCTGCAGCACAGGGTAGCACCTGGACAGCATGTTCTGGGGGAGAGTAATTGCAGGATCAGCTCTCCGCCCTGCTAGAGAAACAGTTTTCCCAAACAGCCCATTTCAACACAGAACAGAGGAAGCTTCCCAGAGAATGCCTCTTTGCTCACTCCAGGCAGGGCAAGTGCTACAACATCACACACAGGGACTATCAGAAACCAGAGAAGGCCAGAGCAGCCTTCTCTGTGCTGGGTAGAACACAAACTTGCCTTTTCTAGAAAAAGTTGTCTGAAGCCTGTTTTGTCAATCATGTTTGAACATTCACCCAGTAATTTACCTCCCAAACAGGATTCATGGAGTTACAGGACAAGTGAGTGACAGAACAGCAGGAGAACCCAGGCTCCTGGGCTCTCTAGTCTAGTCAGGCACCCAAACATATGCACTTGTCTGGGGGAGGTGAGGGAGTCTTCTGCCTCTGCATCCATCAGACCCTCTTCACTGATCCCACAACAAAATGCACCTCTGTTCAGTCCTGGTTGTAGCTCTACAGTCCTGCACAGCAGCTACCCTCTGGATGAAGAACTAGGCAGGAAGGCATTGATCAAGAGTCCTGCTAGGCTATGATGCTTTCTCACCCTGCACATCCACCCTGACCTTTTTTTGCTGCTTAGCAGACACAGCTGGAGTTTGCAGAGCAGACAGATGGGGCCTCATTAGTACCTCTCCCAGCCAAGCGGATAGAGATGCTCAGTTATTCACCGGGACATGCACTGAATCTCAGCAGGGCTGAGATGATGCTCAGGTTCTGACAGATGCTGGAGGAGAAAGAAATTCACAGCTCTTTCCTCCAGCAGTGCCTGAAGAGCTAGGGACTCAAACCCACAGAATTTCACTACCAGGGCCTCCCTCCACTGCTACTTTGAGCCCTTCTTACAGCAACAAAATAAACACACAACCTAGTAACTCCATATCTTTTGTTGGACATGAGGTGGACTCAGATACTAAGATAGTCCCTGCTTCTGAGGTTAGTACAAGTACCAAGGAAAAAGCTGTTACCAGTAAGGCCACGACTAAGAACTGTCTAAGCATTAGGCTCACTAGAGACAGGCAGGGGAATAGGGGAGGGGAAACAGTAGTTGTTATTTGACACTGCCCATCACTGTCCCAGGTACCAAACCTTGGTCCCAGGTGCCCATCTATGGTTCTGTCAAGAAACCAGCTTCTGTCTGTCTGTCAGGTCAGACACTAGCAGCAGTGTAGAAATCCATCTAGATACCTTCTTTTCCAGAAACAGCCCGAATAATACAAAGCACCCTTCCCTCCAAAGCCAGAAAGGAGACAAAGGTGGATTGCCTACACCATCCTCATGTACTACCCAACAGGTTTGGTCACAACACCCCTCTCTGCCCAAGGCAACTCTAGGCAGGGAATCCCGCTGAGGCAGATCAGTAATTTGTGGCTTGACCCTTTACACACGAGCTCACAAACCACAAGACTTTTTTTTTTTTTTTAACAGAGATCATAAATTAGCTGTCCCAAACCTGCCTCCTCACAATGAGATCACACATTTGCTTTCATTAGGGTCAAAGCAAAAACAAAAAAACAAAATATCAGAAGCCTCTCCCTCAAGCTGGCTAACAAAACCCATAAAGCAGACTACAAAATGCCTTTAAAAATGTTTTGTTTTGGATGCAGCTCCACCTTTTGGCACAAACCTCTTTGCATCCACATCTGCATGCAAAAAGCAAGGTCCTTCATCCAGCTAAACCTGAGCCAGATGGGCAATTCTTGGAGTCTCTTCCTCGGGCCCTGATGCACATACTCCTTGGACTTGTACTGCTCACTCCATCTAGTCTGTTTAATTACTAGTAATCTTCTCATTATTGATGGTTTTTTGCTTAATCTCAGCACTGCATAGAATGCAACAGTCCTGACTTGTGAATTATGAAAAGATGAGGGGAGCTTTAGCATTTCCTATCAGAAATCTCACCTGTGGCTCAGTCTTTACGACAGAAACACCATTAACAGCAACTTTACCTTCTCATTCCCAGTGGTCTCAGCTAGGATGGATAAATTGCCTCTATGCTACGTTCTGGCTGCTGAGCAGCACTGCCCATGACAATTATGCATTACCAGGGACTAAAGGAAAAGAGGCCCTGGCTCCTTCACCTGCTGCCAGGAAGACTGCTTCTGTGCCAAAGACACTAGATGAGAAACAACTTGTAGGCAGACTCCATGCGTGAGCTTAAATGAGTTGTTGGGTCAAGATCTTTGCAGCAGAGACTCCCAACTCACCCCTGAAATCAGCATTAAAATGTGATCTACTCCTGTCATCAATAGCAACCCTCCCTTTCTCTGCCTCCTCTTTAGCCTGCAAATTCTCCAGGCAGCAGGACTGACTCCACCTGTTTGCATAGTAAGCAGCAAAATAGAGTCCCTGCCTTGATTTGAAACTCTGGAACACAATGCTGTCCGCTGTCCAGCTGTCCACTACCTGTAGCTGCACCTGTGTTTACTACCAGGAACCAAACATTTGCCACATTCCTGTGGAAAACATTGATAACTCCTAATTATTCTCAAGTTATCAGTCTCCCACCACCACCCCAAAACACGAGTCAAACCAGAGAGGAAGGTGGACCAGCCACAGTCATTTAAAGTGGATATTTACAGTACTGTCTTTTCATATTAAACAAGAGCTTATGGGCTATGACAACACGAACAGTCACACAAACAGCACCAGAAAGAGGTGCAATTGGTTCTTTAACTGCATTTGTTTATTTGATTTAAGGTCAGGGATTAGCATGGGGAGAGGCAACAAGCCGGGCAAGAGTTTTGGTATTGACTTACTGGCACTGTAGAGCCCCGTTCAACACATGTGAACTTTTATGAGGGGTAGAGCCAGCTGGAGGGAAGTGGAGGAATACTGTGAACACAGACACTACAGCACTGATCTGCAGTGTGACTCTGATCTTCCAGACCAACTCACCAAAAACACCAGTTGCTTGGCTGAAAACCTTGAAGCTCCACGTTTGACCTTATGAAGGGTGGTATTTGCACAGGGTGAAATCCATCTCTCTGAAGAGAGCCAAGATTTAGACACCACAGATGGTTCCCTAAGCCTTCAAAATTTGAATTTAGAGTCTCAGCTTCAAACTGCTCCTCCATACAGTGAGGGTGCAATGGAAGAGAACTGCATACTCCATGCTGTAATCATCCACACAACAGAGCAGCACACCGTTTGCTCTTGCCATGTTTTGCACTTTATAAGCTCTGTATCCAATAGAGCACAATGCCATTAAAAAAAAACTCCTCCTTAATGAAATGCAGGGGATTCAGAACACCTTTCTCTGTTTCTAGAGATGCTCTTAGGATTCAGCCCAAGCCTTGCTCCTCATCTAGTTCCTCCTGCTTTGTCCCAGTAGTATCATGTTAGATTACAGCCTCATTGGTACTCTGCAGACTGGCCAAGAGACCTGCCTAGCACTGCATTCTGCACCTGGACCAACACATGTATTCTCAGAGACATGTGCTTTTCTGTTTGGATCCCAACAGCTTCCAAACATACAAGCCTGGTTCCTGATGCACCTGCTCTGGCTCTCTGTAGCTGCATACACAGACCCATCGAACCACAGTCACAACGGGGCACGGAGCTTGTGCAGCCTTTTTGCAAAAGGAACTTCCTCTCTGCTCCATCTCATGCCCTCCCATCCCCATAGAGTTCCAAGAACATGAGTAAAAACAGCTCCCTTCATCTAGCTTGTGATACTGCATGTTTTTAAAATGGAGATATAATAAATACAGCATCACTCTGAAGCATATTGGACCAATGTAACACATACTGTCTATTATGGGAAACGGAACTGCAAATAAAATAATTAATCCTTCTCCTCTCTGGCTGTTTCCAGAAATTTGAAGATGCTGTAGTCTAGAATTCACAGGATATTACAGGTATTTTAAAAAAAACCATTATAAATACCAAACAAACCCTTGGTTTCACAGGTAAAACCACTGATCCCATTAAAACAGATAACTGGCTCAATTCCTAAGTTTGGGGTTTTTTCTCCCAAAAGCACAGGTTTATCCTTGAAAGTGTCTCCTGGACAGAGCAACTTTAGGCTGTTCCTCTGTGGTGCATACCACTTCATTCCTTGAGATTCAGTGCATTTCAGTTAATTGTCTCTCAGCAGATATTTTCCTCTTTTCCCCTTCATTTTTCTTTAATAAAAAAATAATTTTCCTAAACGTTGTTACCTGAAAAAATTCCCTAGGAGAAGGTGAGCACTAGTTAAGCAGATTGAGGACAGTGGAGGGGGGGACACAGGAGAGAGAAAGAGAGAAGCTGAGCTGGATTTTCCCAGTGCCAGATTGCAACCTGGAGCAGAACCTCATACTGTCATTCCTTTTTATTCTCCATTTTTCTCTTCTCTGGTGTAACAGATAATAACACAGGGAGCAGCAGGGATAATACATTTGTAGGTGGCTGCTGGATTTTCAAATGGTTTCTTACCAATATGTTCTGTGTAGGCAGAGCAGAGACCTGACACTGAGAACTGAAAGCAGATGATGCACCCTTTTTACAGCTGGAAGCTTGCAGAGCGAAATCACTTCATGGGAAATCTTTATTAGTGAATCTTACAAGCACAGTCTTTCAAAAAGGGAACTGAAGATGGCTTAGGCAGCTGTCCAAGAGTGTCAGCAGATGCTTTTGGTTTTGTTGCCCAGGTGTGTTGCTAGCCTCCCATTTTTTTCCTGGTTTGCTTCGACCTCCGGGATTTCAGAATAGTATAGTTTGCATACCACGTGTACTGTTCTGAGAGGAGAGGGATGTAGAATGCACGCAGCAGCTTTGAGGACCTGAAACCAGAAAGGAAAAACAGATCATCCTTAAAGCGCTCATTTGCCAGTGTGTTCAAAATGATACAAATGAGGCTTTGCAAAAGATTTGGGCTGGTGACTCAGTGGTATGAGGAATGATAATGGTTCAGCCATATGAAGCCCAGTCCCGTTTTCTCCTTGTAAGAGCAGCAGCCTGCCCACTATCCATTCCAGCAGGATTAAGGGGGACAGAGCCCAGGAAGGTGGTGTAATTATAAAAAAAACCCTTAGATCCTGGCTATCACTGTCCAAAAAGTAGACAGGACAGCCCTGTGGGCCTTTGGTATCTTACAGACAGGCAGGCCTCCCATTCCTCTGGGCACCTCTTAAGGTGAAAGATAGCAAGGCTGCATCTAGCTCCTGGCATCTCCTCTTCTATCCAATCTTTCTGGCCGCCTGCTCCTCCACACGTGTCTGAAGGGCAGACAGAAGCTTTGATGGGCACTGGCATTTTGAAGTTTTGCTCTTGTGCTGATCTTCTGTCGAGGGTATTGAGTTAAAGAGGGATGGACTGCTCTAAAGCCTACGTGGCAGTTTGCTGCAGGCTGCCAGCATTCACTCCGTGCCCTGCTAGTGCTGGGAGCTGGCATTTCACAGCACTTCGCAACAATCAGACCAGTGGAGTACTCAAGCATGGAGGGTTTAATGGCTGCATCAAATTAGTACCTTTTCTTTGGTTGCTAATCGCTGGAGCTGTGCTAGCTGAGTACATTTGAAATGCATGTATTCTCTTACTGAGCAAACTGATAGTAAAATCCAGGTTTAAATGTGGACAAATATAATGCCCTTCAGCAGCAGCACTAAACCTTGCTAGAAGCTTCAAAAATTGGAACAACTTACTGAAACCAGAGCTGGGGCAGAGCCTTGCTTCCTCAGCATTGAAGCTTATCTCTTTGTTTAAGATCAACTTGTTGGTAAACTATCAACCCTTGACAGACGTATAAAGCTTGGAAAAGCAGCAGCAGCACTTGAATTTGCTTTGCAGCATGCTAAGTGGTCAGGGATGGTACAGATTCAGCATGTACTTGCTGGTCACTGCAATTCACACAGCTTTGCCAAAGTTCTGGACATCCAATTCAAGTCACTTTTTCAGAAGAAAGATGAATTGTGTTTTGTTTGCATATTGTAAGGCAGCACTGGGTATCTTTCAAAAAATGCAGTCCAAAAAACAATGGCAGGAACTGCCACTGTGAATGAACTACATCTCCCTGGAGGCTCCCAGGGTTCTTAGACAGCCTCAGTGGAATTCATCTGAGAACAAGCAGCTCCCCATCTGCAACTTGGAGCAAAAGGCCATCCAGGAAAAGACTGGTGATATCTACTGCATTGGCACAGCACCACTCAGCAGCAGGGTCCTGGTACATAAGATGCCATACAAGCACAAGGCAAGGCATTTTTCAGCTGAAACTTTCCCTCTTTTGACAGACAAAGCAGTATTCTTCCCACACTAGAGAGGGGAAACTGAGGCAGAAAATATTGTCTACCCTCAGAGAGACTAAGGAAATCTGAATTCCTAAAATTGACAAGTCCTGCTTCTAACTGTGAGACTCTGCCTCCTTTCAGCATCCAGCATCTTGTAAGCCTGCTTTTTGCCAAGCCTCAGCTTGTGCTTTACGATATAAAAATGCTGATTGCTTCCCTTCAAAGAACAAAAAGCTCAGTGATAATACTTAGGCCCTTTACAAATTGTAAAGCACCCAGCAAAGTTCCTAAATAAAAGAATCACTGGAAATGGTTGCTCTTTGTGAGTTCCTGAGGTGCTGGAATTGGGAACATGTTCAAAGTAGAATCTCTTAGTGGCAAATAACTAGGCAGAAGATGGTAATTTTGGTATATTCTGAACAAGGAACATTTTTTGCAGCTGTCATTTCCTTGTGCCTGGAAATTGGAGGTCAGCCCTCCCTCCAGTCACTAGAAGCAAAGGCATCCCTTTGAAAACAAGTGTTTGATTTTCCTCCTCCATCTCTTGTGGCTAATGAACATCGTGTCATTGCTGAACTTATTCTGGCATCTCTTCTCTGAGCCTGACAACCCACCATTGCTACCATGGCTGCTCTCTGTGAATAGTGTGGTTTCATTTCAATTCCCTTTAGCAAAGAAAAAGAAAAGAAAGAAAAACAAGCAAAAGCAACTGTGTTCAAGCTGCTTGGGATGCTGTTTAGAACACAAAAAATGAAAAATAAGGTAGAGTAGCAGCTTGAGGCTACGTTGTAAGAAAGGGACAGAAACTAGCACAATTCCCCAGAGCTCAGGGTGTGTGCTTGGTTTAAGATGAAGTAATTTGTTGAATTAGCCTTGTGCAGTTTAGCTCAGGGACAGAGAGGAAGGCAGCACCTTCCGCTGATGGCTGAGGTCCTGAGTATACAGTCTGCTGAAAACGCTTTCAGTCGCTCATGCCAGATGTAGAGCTGACAGCAGTCAGAAAACAGCACCCAGTTCAACATCCTCCTCTTGGCCTGGATGCACCAACACACTGAGAGCCTGACCAGGCCAGCACTGTACCACACAGTGGGCACCCAGTAACGGTGGGTCTGATTGCTGAAGCCACAGAACTAAGTGCCTGTGTTTACCCTCAGTGCTGGTGCCTCTCACAGCTCTGCAGAAACACTACTGTCCTGTCTGTACTTCCTCTTCTTTTTTGTGAGAAACACTCCCTGTACTTTTAACTTGTCAATATTCTGAAATACAGGCCCAATGCAGCTCACATGGTTGTGCTCACATGGTCTTTATGGCATATGTTCAGACTGTGCAGGATTCAGCTTTGCTTTCTAGAACAAAAGGATATTCCAGGAGCTGGTAGTAGCAAAAAACTCCTCCCAATTAAGCCAGTTCAGTGTAACCAACCTGAGTTTGCAGACAGCCTGAAACAACTCTGAGCAACAAAAGCTCTCCATGTGCTCTTAACTTTGCTGGCAGCTCAGCCCTTATTAGCAGCAGTTTAAATGTCAGTGTTCCCTGTTTCACAGTTTATATCAGCAGTGAAACAGTAGGAGAAAATACTGTTGGTAAAAAGATCAAAAAAGGAGAGGCAGGAATGACTGATGGAAAAAAAATATCAAGGGTGGAAAACTATGAGAAACACAAAGCAGAAAGATAGCTGCTCTTCCCACCAGTGGATGTCATACATAATGCCAAGGCACTCATGACAAATAACAATACAGTGAATTGGTGTATAAATGCCACAGCTGAGCTACATTCTTGTACTGCTCCCCCAAAACAAGAAGTATGTGCTCCAAGAATGGAGAGCTATAAATCTCATTTAGCCAGAGGAGACCCCAAAAGTGAAGTTCACCCTGCTCTTCAAGGTGAAATGTTGTATTACTCACACTGTCAAGTCCACAAGGAGTTCTTGATTTCTACCAGGGTTAGCTAGTCAGGCTGCTGGTGCCATAGAGCAAAATAACTCTTCACTAACAAGACTTACAAAGGTGCAAAGGGAACAGTTTACATTGGTTCAAATAACCCAGTCTAAGGACATGGGTTAAAAAAAGGCAACAGAAAATAAAAAAAAGGCATCTCAAAAATAATATTTATGTGCTCAGAGAATCACACTGCAGATATAAAAACATGAAACCCTGAGTATGGCATGGTAAATGGTAGCACCAACGTACCTGCTGCCCAGCCTTTGTATTTGTTCAGCAGCAACTTTCTCACTGAAAAGAGACTCAGCCTGGACACAAGGCTGCTCTCTCTGCTGCTGCTAACTACACAGTAGCAAAGCCCTGGATGGCTGCTCTCAGCAGCAGCCATGAGAGTACCATGGCTGCTGATGCACCTATGGCTCAAGAGGTCATGACAGAGCTTTAAATTCAGACAGGGAACCTTTACCTCCTGTCACCCGCTTCGTCATGCTCAGCAACCTCAGACAACAGATGGCACATGGAAGAGGTTGGGATGACAGATGACACTGAACATATATATAACGTTCTATTTGCATTTGCTTCTAAATTTGTCCCCCGGAGACTGTGAGTGTGTGTAGCCTTAATCAGCACAGGGCTCCCAAGCAGCATGTTGGTAGCAAGATCAAGGCTACAATCACTCCAAGCTGGGTAGCCAAGGGTCCAGTGCAATGCTGCTGGAACACCAATGCAGCAAGGCTCTTTCAGTGGTGAGCTCCAGGCCAGAGCCAGGCAACAGGCAAATTCTGCCCAGGTTTTGCTGTGCTCCAGACATGGGAGGTATGCTACATTCCAGGGGGGGTTTGAATTCTTTTCCAGTTTTTGGTTTCTAGTGGAGCGACTGCTGCAGCAGCAGAGCAGCTCTCAGCTGGGAGAGATGTGCACAGTTACCAGTAGGCCCAGCAGAGCTGGAACCACAGCGCCGTTTGGTGCTGAGTGTTATTTCTGTAAATTACCTCCTGGACTTCAGGAGAAAGCAACTCATCAGTCCTGTTCTACCAGAGCCAGTGGAGGCTCTTCTGGAATGGAAGCAAGGCTGCTAAGTGAAGATGTTCAAGTCCCCCTCTCAGGCTCATAGACAGGGAGTGGATGCAGTTAGATACACGTAGTGGTGGGAGATTCTTCCTAACTGCATCTTGTAACGTGAACTTCTTACCCCAGTGACAGCAGAATTCATAAGAAGGAAGAAGAGAAGGGAATGGCAGAAAGAAGAGGCAGGAGGAAGCTGAATCTCTGCCACATGGGCAGGACCGAGTACCTTCTAGCTTACAGGCATACAAAGGAAGCTCAAGATCAAAGCTCTCTGAAAACTTATTAATGTTTGCACTTATTCTAGGTGTTAAATTTTGTACCAACCATGCACCTAAGAAGTAATTTAGCTAGTTATAAAACAGAAGTAGGGAAAGCATTTCACATAACATGGAGGAAAGCACCATTAAAGGGAATGAGACAGACTCTCTTACCAAATCAGGGTAATGATATGTTAGAACAAGGTGACCGAATCATTAATTTTTCACTAAGAATATTTTTTTTGATGGAAAACCCAAGTGTTTGGAGCAAGCAGACAGCTCAGCCTAAAGAGCTGGAAAATATGTGCTCCTCAGTGGGGAGCTGTAATATATTTCCCCTTTTCTGTGCCAGATTCGGAGCACTCAGCCAATATAGAATTAAATGGACCTTGGCAAAGCAGCTTCCTGAGGAGCATAATTAGCTGGTGGCTTGGAGTGCTCTCTAATTCAATTAGCAGCACCATTTATCAGAGCCAGCTGAGATTTACATTTGCACTTGCTGACGTCAATGTGAGACTCGCAGGGAGTCCCAGAAGCCTCCAGTTCAGCAGGAGTGAATTGAACTGCTGGGGTCATTTATTTTCAAAGAACACGAGCTGGAGTTTGGGTGGGGAGGTGTTTGATGGGTATTTTTTCCCCAAATGCTCCTTGCTCTGCAGCCACTGAGCCACAGACCTGAAATCTACACTGGCAGCTTCCCTCACAGCTCAGTTCAAAGTGACACTTCTGTTCCTCCCTCCCTTTTATAAAAAAACCTGCAATTTCATAGTGTTTTTACACTTACTTCATAGGTAGCAGGGGACATTTCCAAATCATTGTGTGGAAGCAGGTGCCAGATTGGAGAGATGCGTCATTCTGCTGAGCTGGGGAAGGGCAGGGGGGGAAGGTACATGCTCAGAGATGCAAGCAGCCTGGATCATTACAGGAGTTCTTGATGTATCTTTGCTGACTCTACCCACAGACCTGTGTGTCCGACCCTGGGAAGAACTCTCCCCACAGATCTACCAGCTCTGGGATCCTTTCAGCTTACCAACTTCTAGGACCTAACATGCTGTTACAACTGTGTTACTGCTGCTCTCCTGCAGCTAAACTTCCCAGAACAATCAATTTCTCAACTCTAAGAGAGATAGCTCTGCCTAGATTTATTGTCTCCAATTAAAATGAAAGAAAACCACAGAAGTGTTTTTGCTGGGATTTCCATTCCTTCTCCACTATCAGGCCTGCCAACCACTTTCTGGACTAGAGAAGTATTAGTTGCATCCCTGAAACAGTCTCAGGGCATCACTGATGCCCTCAGAGAACCTTCCAGATGGATGGAGTGGCAACTCTCAGTGTCCTCCCTCTGAGGCTCTGCAGTGCCCACTCTAGCAGGCTCAGTGCTCTACAGACTGGGATAAGGACAGAAGCAAAGCAAGGGCTGACTAGCAGCAGGGAGACTGCTGCAGCACCAGACACAAAGCCACACCTGTAGTACTTGCTTTGCAAGTGAGGTTTTCTAATCTCAACAAAAGGACAACAGTTGATGCCTGGGTCTGCACGGTGAGACAGACCCTTGCATCCCATTCAATTGCTAGGCAGGTCTGCAATTGCCTCTAGCTAACTCATCTGTCAGCTGCCAATCTACTGCAAAACTTGTGTCATTTCCCCTTCTGAGAATTGCTTGAGCCCCATTATTTTATGCAAGTTAAGCTCAATTACACTCGGAAAAAAACCAAAGCAAACAACACTGTCTTATTTTAGGAATGCTATGACACATTCAGAGCAAGGAGCTCAACAGACCAACTATGAACATTTGCTGTGGGAAACCTTTATACAGACATTGCAGCAAAATTCCAATACTCTGATGCAAAACAATGCAAAGGTTTTACCTGCCACCACTGTTATGAAGTTGAAGCTCCTCACTCTCTCATCCATTACCAACAATCTCCTGGAGATAAGTGGGGAGCTAACAAACTTTTGGTCCAAATGGGAAACTGCAGCACAAGGGAGGGTTTAAGAGACCTGGAGAGAGTCATGGGAGTATCAAGTTCCAGCTGAGTCCCTCAATCACAAATCTACCCTACCTCTTCTCCAAAGGCCAAATTACAAAAAGAAATTAAAAATATATGACAAAAAATTACGAAGTGGGCAATCCAGAAAGCCTTTCTGGAATTTCTCTTGCTTATGCTGTTGTGGATGGGCTGGCAAAAAGGGCCTCGTCCTTCTCTGTAGCATCCAATTTTAAATGTGATACTTTCAAATAACACACTGGCTAAAACCAGGGCAGATCAGACCTTGTGTTCTTTCTGCTCTTCACTGTACCATGAGTTATCTTGGAAAGCTGTGCCCACTGCTACACATTTGCCCTGCTAGGCAGGCCATGGTTCCTGGCTTGCTGTTCTTCTTTCAGGGGGAACAGAGAATCTGTCAGACAAGCAGGGTGACATGATGGGGAGACAATGCTGGTTCTCTCATCCCTCAGTATCAGTGATACCCCCCAGGTAAGCACATGCCCTTCTAGTCCTTCACCAGTACTGTGCACTGGAGCTGCCCCCCCCACCTGCCGACTGTCGAAGGAACAGAGCCCAGAGCTCCAGACTGCGGGAGCTCTGGAGGTACTAACAGCAGGGATGGAAATCAGACCTGCTGCTATGGCAACCTGGCCTCCTCCACTGGTGAAGACACCACATCTCTCCCTCTGCTCCAGCTGTGAGGCGTTGATAAGGAACAGCATGGAGAATTTCCATGCAGCACAAGAACAGGAGCGGAGGAGGCTGACAGGCAACACCAGCAGGGCTAAGGATCTGACTGCCTGATCTCCTCTTGGGACACATTCTGCAAACCCTCTTCAATTCCAGTCTCCCACTAATGCAACAGTATCTTTTGCTAAGAAGGACACAGCAGCCAGGAGGATCCCCTTCCCTCCCCACCACTTTTAGATGATCTAAGGTCTTTGTGATTGCTTAGCCAGGGAGCATGCTCCCCTTTCCCCACCCCCAATATTCTGCCTTTACATCTCATCAGTATCAGGGTCAGTATGCTCTGAAATTTTGGGACCTCTCTGTGTCTCTGAGCTTCTCAAAACAAGCTGCTGCTCCACAGTGAGATGCTACCTTTGCTAAAGCTAGCCAAGCCATTACTTCTAGTGGTACCAGCCACATGCACTCTCCCTTCATAAGCCAGACAGGAAGGACCACACACAGAAATCAACATCCCTGTACTGGGTGGGTTACCAGACTTTGGCTGCAGGCTTGCCGAGATACTCAGCCAACAAAAAGCATACAGCTTGGGAATCTTGCTGGAGTTTAGATGACCTAAATGCAACACACAGTATCATATATCAAACTGAAATGATTGTACAGGTTTTCACTGCCAAGCTTGGGAATAAATTACCAGCCTCAGGCTGGCAGGAAGTACTTTGACAGCATTTCCCCTAGAAGCACAGAGCTGCAACACCACATCTACCTCTGTATTCAGCCAAACTCCTGAGAAGCCAGCCAGGTATTTAGGTGTGGCAAGATGCAGGGGTTTATCTGTAAATAGAGAAATTCCTTAATCTTATCAATTTCCCCAAATAAGAAGGAGGGGAAAAAAGAAGAAAGAAGAATGTCAGTGACTCATACAGAAACAGCATTAAAGCAGTGAAGAGAGTGACAAGGACTCAGCTCAGTACTGAGCTATGCGTTTGGCTCTAGCTTAACTCTTTGCACTGATTCCAGTCAGCATTGCAGGCTGCAGTAGGGTCAGGGTTGAGATGGTATCAGCTGTACACACATCTTACAGAAAAAATCCCCAGCCAAGTTAGGAATGAACAAAAGAGCCTGGGTGAAAGTGGAGGGTTCGAAACACTTGTGTCCATCCTGTGGCAAGGCCTACAGTTGCAGACTCACGTAGAAAATAGGATAGCACTGAACTCTGTGTGTTTTTTACAGAGATTTTTCCAGACAGCCTCTCTGTCCTGTTATGACAGCTACATGACCAGAGCTTTAAATGACTAAATAACCATCCCCTTATAGCTGAGGATTTCTGTATTTGCAGGAATGTATTATCAACATTCCCAGTTTGACAACCCTGATTTCCACCCCCTGTTAGCCTGGAGGAGAGAAATTTCAATCTCTGCTTCTCCTGTTCAGACACACAAGCAAGTTTTTCAGTGAGCAGCAGAACTAATGGAGAACAGATCTAACAGAGGTCTTTTCCACGGATTTTCTGATGCCTAATAAAGGTGTGATCTTACTGACTTTTCACTCGATGAGACTGCCTCCTCTCTCTATCAGTTTTCATAAAATCTTTAAGAGCTCCTGCTCTTTGAGACTGACTTACACCTGTCTTAAATCTGGCTGAAACGAGACAGCAGATTCAAAAGTCTGTTGGGAGGAGATGGCACACACCTTATTTCTTTAGAAAGCAAAACAAAAAACATTACTTCAGCA
This sequence comes from Otus sunia, assembly GCA_010365825.1. NCBI lineage: Eukaryota > Metazoa > Chordata > Aves > Strigiformes > Strigidae > Otus > Otus sunia. Next base: position 5,813,326 of record ML997607.1, read on the forward strand.
ACAAGTGCACAGGGAGCAGTGTTTTTAAAAATAATCCTTCTCACCACCCTTCTCAGCTAGCTTCACCCTCTAAAGCAACCTAGGTCATAAATATTGCAAGTACAAATCTGACAAAGCTGCCTTTACTGGAAACTGGATTTCATGATGGCATTTGCCAATATATCTTTGTTCCCTGTATATAGCTATTGTTGCAAGTGGATAATTGAACTGAATTAGTTCACAGACCTGCTAGCCTTTCTCCCTCCCTCTCAAAGGTATAAAGCATACCTGGAAGTATCTAGGAATGGCTTGTAGGCAATGGTTACCCACTCTTCTTTGTTGGAGGAATACCTTGGCTCCCTTGGGGTTTCAGCTGCTGTATCCAAGTCCACCAGATAGTGGCATCTGGAAATGTCAATCTGCAAAAAGACAGACATTCTTATGGTTTATTTCCTGTAGGCTTCTGGTTGTATGTGTTCATTTATACAGGCTGTTACTTATCAATGAGAAGGGGGTTAAATTTCTAGCAACAGGTGAAATGCTTCATGCAGGATACATGGTAAAATATTTTGAACGTTTTCAAGTAAAACCTTTATGGAGGAATACAAGCTACCACTACTGCTCTGGTCATAGAAGAAGAATCCTAGGGTCCCCCTCTGAGGAAGTACCACCGCCAGCTCTCTTACTGAGGAACTGTCTAGTCACATGCAAGGCTCATGGTACTGGTCTTGTCATCTCACAGCAGGGTTTAAGCAGAATCATGGAAAACAGTGAGTAGTTCCAGTAGAGTAAGCTTGTTGTCTGGCACAAATTACGGTGGGGTTTGTGCAGGAATAACCTGTCCTGTAGCACTGATGACCGTCACTGCCTTACTCGCACCAGATGGCCATCGCATTGCACCTCTCATACCATATATCAGCACAGTCCCACCTTCATCAGCTGCCCACGACGCAAGTAACTGCTCTGCCCTGACCAAAATATTTGGCAACACCCTGCCAAATTATGAAAATGCATTCAAGGAAGCATCTCAGAAATTAATTATGTGTGTGACCTCCCAGTTAAATGAGCTGCGGGCAACATCCTCAGGAGACTCGCATTATGCAACCTTCTCCTTCCTGCTGGGGAGAGTGCTCTTAGATATGAACAGGGTGTACTATTCATTTATATGAATATCCTGTGTCCTTCCTGGCTTAACAGCCCCCACCTCCTGCCCTCTTCTCCCCACTCCTCACAGGTACCCTTACAGATGTACACTTGAGCTGCTGAGGAATAAAAAAATCTGCCAAGACAAACGTGAACTGTCAGCTACAAAGAAGACTTGAGCTCCTACCAGGCCAATTTTCCTTTTAATAATAACCATCAGGTGTGGGATAAGTTTCATACAAGGTAGCCCAACAAGAGGCTACAGTGTGTAGAAACCTCTGCATTGAGTGTAACAGAGCTAGCAGAGAGGACAGGTTACAAATGAGGGCTGATCTCCTCCTGTTGAAGATCTAATTGTCTTTAAGTAATCTAAGTCACATTTTCAAAAGTTAAATAATCCAAAACCTAAGGCCATGTTTAAACTGTACCAGGGTAGTTATATCATTACAATACACCAGAAAAATTAGTCCCTTACAGATGCAGTGTAGAGCAGCAAGGCTGAGCTTTTGCTGGCATAATGACTTTCAGCCACTGGAGCAAAGCAAGTTCTACCAGTTAGTGCCTCTGTACTTAGGTATTTTGCTGACACTAGGTTTTGTCAGCCAAGGATCACATTTTCTCACATCTGGCACTGGCTGAGTTTTCTGGCAAAGCTTGCAGTAGTGACCTGAGAGGTACTAGGAATCAACAGGACTGATGCTTGCAACTACCTTATGCTCTTCTGCCACTTCCAGACTGATCTGAAAGTTCTATCTCCAGTATTTCTTCTGTGAACACAGAAAGCACAAAACTCTTGGATGCTTTTTCTGGCTCTGCTGGACCACAAGCCATCCTTGTGGCACTCCAGTATTCCCAACTGCCAAAGGGGACAAACAATCCCCACTTCTGCCTCTGATACATCACTAAGCATTGCACACTAAAATGTAGTACAGGATTTTGAGATTTCTGAGAAAAGACACCAGTGAAGTACAGCACAAATAAAAGGTCCAGCCAGCTCCTCCCAAACGTTATGTTGCTGCCAAGCCTGTGTTTGAACTCCCAACTGCACGAACAGGAGGACAGATGCACGCTTCTAACAAGCTTCCTTCCCCCTCCCACGTATAAACAGGGACACATTCCACTGAGCAATCCACTGCACTTTCAGGAAAGAAATTAATGAGGACGCTAAGTGACCTGTAAGGAAATTTTTGTACTAGGCTAAGAACTTCCACCATGCATCTCAGCATAAACTAGTTACAAGTTTTCTCTGAACACAGCAACAAAAACAAATCATTGTGCTGTATTATTGTCTGGAAACAGGCTCCATGGCCCCAGCATCACACAGCATCATAATCAGATTTTGTCAACAGTGCACACACAAAAAAATTGTCTCTCAGCTGGAGACACAAACTCTTGGTCCTTGTTCATCCCTCAGGGGCTCTGAACAGAATGTAGATTGCAATCTTGCTTTTTTTATGCACAGGCTTTTCAATGAACAGGCTACAGGGGAGTTCTTGCAAGGTCAGATCATTACTGACCTTTGTAAATCAACAGACCCCTCCAGATTTATTTCCTTTTTTTGCAAACAGGGCAACAGGGGCTGGAAGGGAAGGACTTAAGGACCCTATCAGGAGGAGGACTCATATTAATAAGTTATGTGCGAGGTGGAAGGAGCACGATCAAGTTTGGGGAGCAGCAAGTCCTGGTCCATTTGGTTTCACTGACTTTTACAGAGAGTGCCCCTGACCTTTATGAGAGATCTACATGCACTGCTTAGGAGGCCAGCTCTCCCAAGTGGCAGTTCTCCCTTTAACAATGTCAGAACACAACACATACACAGTTGTGTCTCGTTGATTGCACCATAGTGTGTACCTCTCATTGAGTCAAAAAAAAAGGTAATGTGTCATGACCAAGCGCTTCAGCAAGGAAACAAATTTCCTTAGAGTCACTGCACATGTTTGCCACATCAAAAAGACGAAGAAGGCAGGGCAGCTATAGCTGGATTAGTCAAATGAAGAGCTAAGGCCCCTTAAATCAGGTTTGCAAAGGCCTCTACCCATCAGTTATCTTAAATGCAGGCAGATGAGATTCTCCAGGATGACTATGTCTTATTCTGTCTTACTCCCTCAAACTCTTCCTTGAGGGATCCCACATTTCAGTTTGCTCTCCCACAAAATTTTATTGCAAACTTCCTTGGACATGCTTGAATTCACTTTTCTAAAGCATCTTTGGGGTTTATTGTAACAATTTAGGCTGAAAACAATTTAATTAGGTGGATACCAGATGGCTCTGTGGCATCACAACTGAGTGGCAAATGAAATTACACCATGGTAAACTCAGCTGAGGAGAACGTTGAATCCACTTCTTGCACTGTATGAGAATAACATTCCAGGCCCTGAGAGAGGTTCTGGCTCATTAGCAAAAAGATTCCCAAACCACTAACCAGGTTTTTCTCTAAGTGATGTAGAACCATTCAGAGAAAGACAAGTTACTGCCTCAAGCACTGGTCTCACTTACCACATTCTAAATGCTCCCCAAAAGGGACTGGCACTTCCAACACATACGAGTTACCTGCCAGGTGAAAGACAGATTTCCCTTCTACCATTCCAAGTAGAACACAGTGTATTCTTGTAAGTTACACTGATGCTAAGGATAATATTCATCCTGGTCAGAGGGCCAACACAGCACCTATGAATTTATTTGGTGATTTACACAAGACTTTGATGCTGTACAGACCTTAAAACATTTCTTTGTAGAAAGAAGTCAGTGAACGGAGCTGCAAGGAATTTCTAAATTACATCCTATCCTCTTCTGTTCTCCTTCCCTTTTCCTCCTCCCACTCTTTTTGTACTTGATGGAACCACTATCCTAAAGGGTGGAGAACTACATATGATCACATCCTGAATAACAGAAGTGGGCACAGTGTAGTACAGAGATGGAGGTAAGGGCACAGCCTGCTGCTGACTGCTGCAGCCACATGTGTCTGGATGCACTGGTGTCTGGATGGATGTTAGCCTGGCCACACAGAGCACAACAGGAGCTTGTCTTGTTTACCACAGAAAGTTCAACCATTTTGAGCAAAACCAGACATGTTTTACTGATCACTCAAATGCGTATTTCAAAAATGAGACCAAGCTTCAGGTGGTTCCTATGGTTCAAAACAGAGTTCAAGGGAATTGGAAAAGAAGTGAAAATAAAATGGTTAAAAAAAAAGCTTCCTCTGAAGTCAGGAGTTTTTAACAGTTTCAGTTTTTAGGCCTAATCTACTGTTCCTGCTTGGATACATCTCTGTAAGAAATAATACTCCTTCTATCTTTCTTAGCAGCTTCAGAGACAAATGCATCTCACCAGTAGAACAAGTACAAGTTAAGTGCTGTTCAACATGATTAAGGAAGGAAGAATTGCAAAACAGGAAGATCAAATCATTCTTTTCCCCCGCGTCTCATAGCAACAGAAACACTGAGATTTACTCTTCCGTTTTCAAGCAGAGCAGTAATAGATACTTACACTTGAAACAGAGATCAGTCCCATTTCTGCAGCCATTAATTGTTTTTAAGCTGTCCATGGCTCAGATAATCCTCCTGAACCAACAAATGACCAGACTCATGCTATTTAGATTTATTTGCTATGATGGTCTTTTCCAGTGCTTGCTAGCTTTTTTTTTTTTCCAAATAAGGGAATGCTTGCACTCATAATCTCATTAAACTTGAGAAAAGATATTGCTCTCTTGGTGTTATTAGCAGGTTAGAAGTAGAAGTTTTAAAACCCCATTTAAAATTCACATTTAGTAACTAATTTCTAATGTCCTAGGCCCTTTTGCTTGCATGAGAAATAACAAAATTGTAGGGTGACATTAAGAAACAACCATGAAACAAAAGTGTGTTTTGCTCCATTAGTCACAGGCTGTGCAACAGCCAGCTGTCTGTGCTAAAAATATGCCACAGTTAAAGATTTCGTAAATTAAATGCACTGCAGCAGACAGCTTCTCTCAGGTGGGAACACGCCTCCTTCCCATTTCCAGTAACTACATAATGAGGCTCAAAATAAGAGAGCTTTAACCCAGAAGATAGATCCCTGCTTTTACCCACGCAGTTTGCTCCTGTGTTATAGTACTGCCTTCCATCTGCTTCTGTGAGCGGATCACAAGTGCTTGTACAATATCTAAAAGGTCAAAGTCATGAGCCACATAAACAAGCACACGTATACTGTCTTCAGGCAGGACAGACCCACTCATGTAAACTAGAGACCTGGTCCGTTACATGTGAGTGCTTCATATGTACTGATGGACACAGGAAAATATGGACATATCAAACTCTAAGATGCTGAGAGGGAATGAAGAAGGGACTCTGCATCTCCTGGCAGTTCCTCTCCTTCAACCCTTAGGACAAAAGAGAAAGGATGACTAAATATCTAGTGCACTGCAAAGAGTATTTAGTGCACTGCTAAGATTTAACCTGCTAAGTAATTTTAAAGAATAACTAATTTTTAAATATTCATATGCGTGCACTGTTTTTGTTTAGGTAACACAATACAACCAGGAAAAGTAACAAATTAATAACACCAGTATACATTATCTTAACAGATTCCCACTGAAATCACTGATGCAATTTTTTCAGTGAAGTTCCAAATTAAGTTCCGCCTTCTCAGTTGCAAATACAATGAATACATTTATATTTTAAAAGAAAGGAAAGTACGAAGGAAAATTTCCATCCCTGCTCAGTGATAAACATTTTCTGTGGGGAATTTCAAACAACTCATTCAGTTCACTTTCCTGTGATCACAGTAACACATTATACTAAACCCAAAATTGCAGTAACTAGGAATTGTTACTACTTCTTTTTTTTATTATTATTATTATTATTATTATTATGTCTTTAAATGAAAAATAGGCAGATAAAATGCAAACAGAAGCCACTCACATAAATGGGGAAATTTCCAAGTGCTGCAGAAAAGTCATTTTTGTTCTCTAACTTGTATGATCCCCAGGAAACAAAACGGGGACGTGCAATCATAGGCATTATATTAATACAAATTATACAGTAAGGTAAGGAAAAGAAAATAGGAATATAATCCTTACATATCGAGATGGCTCTTCCTTGTTTTGGTCGTTCATGTCAGTGGGAATGATCCGTGTGGCCATTGGTCCCTTGGCAAACGGTTTTGGTAACTGGCCCCTGAATTCTGACAGGATGAACTGGAGCTGCCAACTGCAGAGAAGTGTCAGAAAGCCCAGCAGGAAAAATGCAGGAGCTAGTAACATTTTGTATGAAAAAAGCCAAAAGCATAACAAAGGACATTTCATTCCTGAGGGTAGACAGCCCTGCTAGAGGAGCAGTCCCACTACAAATTTTCAGTAGCTTCTGGCCAACATAATCTGCTGACAACAAACTGCAGGATCCCTTGTTTTGCATATGCTGGTGTCAACAGAGGTACAAGGTCTTGAAGGTTACTTCCATAAATACTTCTTATGAGAAGTGTCCCTCCTTATGAATCTCACCAAATTATAGTTTTTACATAAAGCAACTTACTTATCTGGCAGGAGAAAGCTGCTTGGAAATCTGTGCCACTCCTTTCCCACGCAGACATTAACCTGTCTCCCCTCTGGCACAGTGTGAATACTTGGGTCAGTAGCAATCCTGTGAAATTCTGGGTACAGGTCCAGGGGCCCATGGTAGCCTATGGAAGGCAGAAAGTTGTAAATAAGGTTGAAGAAATGGGTGATATCTACATGACTACTTTTGAAAGACAACAAAATATTGTTCATACAGAACTTCTTAACTGATAACTTCTTGAATGAATGAATTGGTCCATGCTAAAAAGTGGCTGGATTCCAAAGCTCCCCCTCCCTTTAAAAGTGCTTGTACCCTACCACCTTTATTCACATTCTCCTGTCCTCACTGTCAATGGCTACCAGCAAGCAAAAAAAAAAAAAAATTGACGACGTGGGAAGGTTCACTGCATGGCTCTGATTCAAGAAAGTACTTAAGGACCATATCTAATCCATCTCCATTAAGGACACATGCACCTCACTACAAGTTTTACATGGGAAAATACTTTTTCAAGTAGGATCATGTGTTTGAAGGTTAAAGTATCTGCTTTAATACTAGTCTGGGTACAGGTTTTATATCAGTATAGTTGTACTGGCTGAAGCTGAAGGGCAGCAGATTTTTAACATATCATTCCAGTGATACATATACATACACACACACAATCATTAATGGTGACCATTCAAACTTATTCCTTTCCCTACAACAATGACATCCAAACTTTTGAGGTTCCTTATTTCCACTGTACTGCTATAGTCAAAGCAGCACAACTTTGGCAGGTCTTAAGACTTGACAACACCAATAGCCAGGAAAGCACAAAACAAGTCTAGAATACCAACCTCTGAATAAGGCAACAGAGCGTGACAATGACAAAAGGCCAAAGAGAAAGACAGTCCCCAGAGCCAGCCAGTTAGAGGAGACTGTGTAGTGTTCCAGACGGTAGCGCTGGAATACGAAGTGGTAACATTTCTGAGGAAAGATTGAAAAAAAAGACAATATAAAATTACCGAAACTCCGATACAATTAGCAAAATTCTACTTTTCATAAGGACCTTACAGAAGCACCTGCATCTCTCACCAGATCTTTGGTGCTCATTTTTTCATTCAGACCCATAAAAAGTCACATGGCTCAGTCACATTTCTTAACTAATAATCTAGGGTATTTAAAAATGTTTTCAGCTCTTTTCCCTAGGAAGGCCCCTAGTCAAGCTGTAAAGTGCTCTCCACCAGGGCCCCAGCTTGGTTGTTTCCAGAGGAACCAGCAGCAAGTGTCCCTTTCAGACACTTCTGTAGAACTTCTCTACATGGACAGATCCCATTTTCAATGCTGGACTGACTGCCTCTCTAACAGAAGTTCCATGACCCAGATGTACTGAGTGACCTCTGGTTGTTTACCCTGTCTACAGCTTTGAAGTAGATAAAAGAACACACAGCACATTCTGCATCCACCTTTAACCACAAGTCCCTCTGAAATTGTTAAAAGAAAAGCCCTTTAGGTTATTCTAATTTAAAAACCTTTCTGGGAATACCCAGGAGGAACTACATCCAATACTTGGCTTGGTCCCTCCCTCCTGCTCTGCCTTTCTGCAGGAGTGATTATTCACTTCCTATCCTAATACAGTTTCTGTTCCTCTTGTCTTGTTTGAATTTTTCTCCTAACAGTCAGATCCACGTGGTTTGGAGGAGTAGGCTCTGACAAGCTTCTACTAGTAGTGGGCAATCAGTTCCAAATTCTCAGCTGGATACCAAATACTGGACAAAATGTCATCAAAAAGTGTTCAAACGTGCAGGACAGAAATATACACTAGATTCTCCTAAAGCCATATTTGGCAAAGGTCCTAAACCATTGCCCTCTGATGAATGTTCCAACAGCACAGAGCAATTCTCAGTCAGAGCCATGAAACTGCTGACATTACAGAGCTTGATCCTGTACGAATGCAAGGACTGAAACTCATCTGGGGTGCTCCAGCTTAGCACCATAAAGCATCAGCAATGATGGGAGATCAACAGTCAGAATAGCAACTGGCCAGGGGAAGAGTGATTCGAGGGGTGCAGGCAATGCTGGTGGGGAGCCCAGGAGCCAGCAGGAGTGCACAGCAGGACAAAGGAGTAATAGCAGAATGAGGTCCAACAGCTGAAACAGGCTCTACTAGTGACTGCATTCCTGTGCCTCTCTAACAGAGGAAAGATGAATAATTTTGAGCTTTGGGAAGGTTTATATCAATCTATATTAGTGCTTTACTCTATGAAGTGTTTCAAGTGGTATTTACTAAACATCCAATTTTTGGCTCTTCCAAATGTCCAACACAATTTCCTAATGCCTAAAAGAGATCACTTTTGCTTTTTCAAATCAGTGAAGAATTCCTACTAAGATACAACAAAATGCATTTCCTACACACACACAATCCCACCCCTTAAAGCTTCCTCAACAGCAGACAAAGGAGGCACAATGCTGTAAGCAAGTTACTAATCCTCATGATGTCCCTTGGACGTTGTGTTGTATTGGCACTACAACATCACAGCTGCTCCTCACCAGAAATTTCCACTTGGGATGGGAGAACAACTCAAAGTTATCATGAAATAATTAGTGGCAAGGAAATATTCTCAACCATTTACCACTTTACACAATCCCAGACAAGCTCCTAATGTGATCACCTTACAAAGCCATGAAACTTAATCTTTTTTTGCACTGCTGCAAGTCCAAGATTACTAGATGAGCTCATTCTGTATGACACTCAGAGGGGAAATCCCAAATATTTTTGCTTTTACATCACATCTTACAGAGGGCTAATGGTTTTCCACATAGTCTCTATCAACCTGTACATAAATATTATGGTTTAACTCGTGAAATCAGCAACACACATACTTCAGTATTAGAACAGCCATGCATTTTGCTTCCAGAGCCTCACCAACTATCCACGAAACATGGTTCAAAAATAAAAACTGTACCAGTTAACAGATTAAAGATGATGATCAAGAGTTATGCATAGGACAGTCCTGAACTGTGTCATCACTGTAGATTGTGTCACAGACACAGATATTCTGCAAAAGTTCCCAAACTTTGGGAAGCAATGTTAAAGAAGTCAGCTAGCAGTTCTGCTTCCTACAGGTATGAGCTCATTAAAAACACGTTCCACTAAAACTTACCTGGAGAGCAGAGAGAGCCACAGCACTGCAGAGACAGATGAGGGGATAGATGGGAAAGAGAAACCTCTCTTCTTTGTGGGGCTGACTGAAGAAAATCATGATCCAAATGTACATAGGAGCCAGTGTCAGCCAGTAGGGACGGCCCAGATTCTGAACTGAAAGAAACAAACACTCAGCAAAGCAGTAGTGTAAGAATGGGGGGTTATCCTGTTCCCCTCTTGCACAATCATATCTCACATTCAGAAGCCCATTATCCAGATGCAAACCATTGCCTTCAGACACAAACAAACCATGTTCTGAGCAGCCGTGTTGCTAAAATCCAGGTGACACTTCCAGTCAGTATAGAATTTTGATCAGAGAATTTTTGTAGATTCCTACAATACTAAAAATGTCAACGGACTTTAGAAGACCAAAACCAGAAAATAAGGGACTGCATTACTGAATCCGAGCAAGAGAAAAAAATCCATCAAGAATTGACATGTCTAAACAGGTAGTCAGAAGTACTAGTTTTCCTGCTGTGTATTATGCTATGCATACAAAGATCAGAAAGGATCTCCTCTGGACCTACCCTTCCACTTACAAATGGTTGTTTAGTGACTGAAGTTTCCACAACCTTCATTGCTTCATTACAAAAATAACAGCATGAGAGGTCTCTGAGGCACCTTCTGCTTAACGGAGGAAATAACTGACTCAAAAATAACAACAATTACCCTGAATTTTAGTCACACTGAGGAGGGTTCTACAGTGCCTGACAATTTTCAGTCCCTCTTCTGCCCCCTTGCTACTCCCAACAGCAGAGTTAAGCAATTAAGCTAACGGCATTTCACAGACAATAAGAACAAAGCACTTGGCAGAATTGCTCCTGCTGTTAAGTACAAGAACCCCGAGTGAACAGCAGGAAATCTTGCATTTACAGGATCTCCTGCTGAGCTTTTACTGGTTTCTGACAGTATGTCAGTCATATCCAAGGAACAGATATAAGCAAATACCCGTTAACATACATTTTCAGCAAGGATTATGATGTTATTGTTTCTTGTATTCAGTAAAAAAAACACAGAGAGCGAAGCACTAACTGGACTGATGAATCTGGAGGCTGCTGTTAATGCTTTATGAATCTTCCCTAGGAAAACGACAGAGAAGAATTCACACTTCCTCAACACCTTTTTCCTCACTAGTCACTTGCCAAATGTCATGTATTTAAACTGATGTCATTTTATTTAAGAGAAAATTCAGCATGAAGTAGGGAATATTCTGGTTCCTCCTTTTTCTAGTCTCAGTACATCCACACCTATGGGGCAGCTTCTCAAAGCGTGGAGTAGCAAAGCTGTCCTGCCAGGGCCTCGTCCTGTGAGCTGAAGATGCCTTTCACAGTGCACAAGAGTCCAGGTTCAGTCCCGACACGGGTGGCAGCAGCAAAGACCAGAGGATGCCTGTGTGTAGGCTCAGCCCCAACAATCAAAAAGGAAGTAACTGTTCTCTAAAGCTGCTGCAGAAAACATTCCGGCAGTGGGGTAAAAAAGTAACAATGGAAGAGCCAGCAAAAGGTTCCCCAAATAACTCTAAAGGCTATAGTATAAAGGTAGAATAAATAATATAAAGGTAGAATAACTCTACCATTTCCAGCTGCAGATAACAGGAAACAACGAGTACATAGTTTCTTTCCCTCTTAAGATTTCTGACAGGGCTATTTCTAATGCATTTGCACATCTGGCTGAAGGTTATGTCCCATACAATTTGTTAAGCTTACTCTGGGTATGGATAGTTCAGCCTTGAACATTGTTCTTCTTGAGGTGAAGGCAGGGAACACAGGAATCATCCTTAAAGAGAAAAATATGTTCCTGCCATTTTGCTGACAGCACATGAGTAGATGCATCTCACTGCATGTTCTTTCTGCACAGCAGCTCCATTGTGGGGTCAATACTGAAGTGAGTAATGAGCTCTAGGAACTTTCCTATTACTCCAAAGACTTTCCCTGAACCCTAGTTTCACTTCCAGTAAAGGAAAGCTGCTCTTTGGCAGGCAAGCTCTCCCTTCAGTAACAAGGTTAAGATCTGGGCTGTCTGTGCTTGGCTCTCACAGCTGTCTTATACTCACCATGAAACTTCTGAAGCAGGCACTCCATGAGATAAGTCAGTGGCAGCACAAGCAGTGCCAAAATAAATGCCACGTTGAAATTCAGAAAGCCATTGATAAAATAGAAGAACCAGGGTTCCGTACCTAAAGGATGAGAAAAGGAAACAAGAGTTTTTAAATACATGCATGTAGGAGATCTAGATTTAACAGCAAGCAAGCTTCTTTCCTTCTCTGCCTGACACAGACTGAGATAATCAGCAGCAGACACCCATTCTCTCCATTGTAAGCATATTGGAACCAAACAACGGAAAGGGTGTGGACAGAAAATCTTGCAGCTGGACAGAGGATGCAGCCCCATGGAATGAGCCTGAGCCATCTCAAAGCAAGTCTCATGGTTCTCCCCCTCACCCATAAAACCAACATAATAGTGGCATGAAAGTTAGTCAACAACCATACAAAGGCACCAGAGTATCTCACAATCATGTCTGCCCAAGAAACTTCATTGTCTTCCCTTTCAGAAATTATTTTTCTCCTTCCTTTTTCGCTGGGTCATAGTCAATATCACATCTGCTGCTCATGAATCACAGGCCTCTCTAACAGAGCCTTGCCCAGCAGAGCCTACGCAGCATGAGAGGCAGAAACTTGTAAAACTAGGAAATTTTACTCCAAATTCATTCTTTCTAATTGCAGAGAAGTACCAGAGGAGTAACACAAAAACACACAATGTTAATAAGAGATCATTATAATTCTGGAGTGATGATGTATATTCCATGTTGGCAGAAATAGAAAATGTACCAAAAAGGAACAAGAAAAAGAGTTTACATTCACACTTCACCCCAACAAAGACTCTGCCACTAAAGTTTATCTGGATGCTAGTTTTCGTATACCTCCTTAGAGTCAACATTATTTAAAATGTCTCTACTTCAATTTGTTCTTACAGTGCAGCTTCAGACAGGAGCAAGCCAACTTTGCCTCCTAACCTGACATGACCTACTTGGGTATTGGTTGCAAGCTTCGAAGGTTGTAAATGGAAAGAAATTCCAGTCCAACTGTCATTTATTTGGACTCTTAATTCAGGATGCTCAAAATCCTGAACAATAAGGAATGCCAGTTCCTCTCCACACATTTGCCACTCTCTCAGTGTGATTAGCTCAATCAGTCAGTAAATGACATGCGGGGGCTTTAATCACTGCACTGTTGTGACATGTGTCACATGCTGCAGCAATTTCCTGCAATCAGAGCCACTTAAATAGGGTCCATGTTGAAATTAATCAGACAACTGAAAAGCAGCAAGGAAAACCCAAAACCTCTGCAGCTTCTATAGCTAAATAGGATTAGAAACTGCACTAGTAATGTCAGAAACATGTCACTGGAGTTACTAAGGCCAAGTCCAAGCAACTGAGGTTCATTTAGGAAACCTTTAGCTATTAAAACTGAAAGCAAATAGCAATTACAGATTTGGGGCGTAGGGGGCCTTAAGGGAGTGAATTATTAGAAATTCACCTTCCCTCCACCTGCCTCATAATTCTTTAAAGTCCCAGATGAGCACAATCCTCAGCATGTGAAAGCCTGAACATGGGATACAGTAGAGTGAAAGATTATGTCAAGCAAGGACATGACAGAGTTACCTCTATGGCAACACTGAAGTATTGCCAGTGTCCCTTCCTCCTTCTCTAGACCCTCCTGGTGACTCTCCATATTTAAGGACTGCAATTCTAAATAATCACCATGACAGATCTTGAACACGTGCAGAAAGCAGATCATTTTAGGACTGAAGCATACTACCCTTCCTAGAAATCAGGGTTGCTGACTGGGATATGTCTGTGAGGGAAAGCGTGAGGCAGTCTGGAGTAACCACACTGTAAATCTTCCAGTGGACATCTAGAAAGTGTGTGTGAAGGGGGCTCTAGTTTCTTCTCAGCCATGACACCTCCAGATTCTCTTCTGAGGCAACAGTATGGGTTTCTAAACACTTACAGCAGGATTAGCACTGGTTAGGCCTCACTAGTAGCTACTTCCACGAAGCACCAAGGCCCCTCCTTATATAAAAAAAGGACTGGAACTGAGTTCCATAGCCTGCTTCTCCACTCCCACTGCTGGTAAACAACAGCCACTTTATCACAGAAGATGCTAGGATGAAGTAGAAAGCTTCTTGAACTGATATAAACTGTTACCCTCCAGTGTCCTCTGGGTACAATTAGGCTGCACAGCACAGCCAGGTCCCAAATCTTTAATGAAGAGTAGCAGGGACCACACTGTCACCCTTTTACCTGCCCCAGCAGCTATGGAAAGTAAAGGAGATTAACTGTGACACTCTCTGGTCTGGTCTCTGATTTGACAGCCTGGGACTCAGGAATGAAGAACACTTCATGAAGCACACCTCTACCACAATCCAGATACAGCCCTAAAGGCCCAGAGGTGTCCTGAGGGACTCAGCTAATAAAGAGGCCAGCTGGTCTGAAGCACAGTTTTAACAAAAAGGCTACTTTCTCAGATTTTTTTGCAGGATGAAATTCAATTGCTCTTAAGAACTGAGGACTCTCCAATGAGGAATCTTCTTCTCTGGGTGAGGAGAAAAAAAAAAAAAAGGAAAAAAATATGAGAGGAGAACAGTGCACTGCACAAGCAAGCTAAATAATTCACAGACACCAGGCAAAAAAGCAATAGGCTTGGTCACTGTGATGACTCACCCATTCAGAGGCATTCAGTCTCAATGCCTCCCAGGGCAAAATGCTTTTATTCTTGTTATCCACAACGACTGGAGGTGATCTGAGAAAAAACTGCAATGTTAAAAAAAAAAAGAAAAACCCCATTGCATACAAGAAGTCCTGGCCCAGAATAACATCCTTCAAGCAGGGAGGGATTCTAAAGAACTCTCCACACACAGTACTGATGGCAACATGCTTCCACAGCATCGCCTCCAGACCATGACAGAAAATGTAACTGCCCTGCAAGTATCCCACATGCTGAGCAGATGTGGGCTGTGAGAGAGAGACTGATGACAGCAGTGGGAAGAACACTGTGGCCCAGTCAGTTCATGGCACTATGGCTCCACGGGATAACCCACTGGAAGCACTGTCAGACACTGAGCCAGAAGCTGGTCTGAATTTTGTGCTCTGTGACAGGCTCCAGGAGCAATTCTAGAAATCAAACTCACACACAAGTTAACAGAACTTAACAAGCTACCATGTTACAGCCTGACCACAGCAATGGTGAGGGTGGCTCAGGACAAAGCAGAGGAGTTGTAAAATAGGCTTAAACTGAGGTGCCCCACCCTGTGTTTGTCACAGGCTAAAAGCCTGCATGCAGACAGGAACTGTAGCTCAGCTGTTAAGCAGTAACTAAGCTGCAATAATTTGATCATGAGTCACAGTCCTCATTCTGAGCAGGTCTGATTCACTGCTAGTATAATAAACAGTCTGCTTTCTGCATTTCATTTATTTTCACTCTATTTCAGAACAAGAACTCAACAGAGCAAGGTGTCATATAAACAACCCCAGCATATTCCACTCAAGCCAAACAAAGCTTCCCAAAGTGCCATCACACTGCAAGTCACAGCCAAGGCTCTGATCACAGCAAGTGGGACGAAACTTTTGTCACGAATTGGGCATTCATAGAAGATATGTACACAAAAACATCCCAAAGCCTCAGACTCAGGTTTAGGGATATACGCTTAGAAGCTACTTTCCTTTGGCTGCAGAAACCTCATCACCTCAGGAAAATACTCACTGCACAGACTGTGTTTATTCAAAATGAGTGTACTGTTACAGACAAAAACAGGAAAAAAAAAAAAAAAAAAAATCGAACTTTGTCTCCAGAACGCCAGTCTGCAGATAAAAGGAAAAATACTGTGGTGCTTATACTGAAGATGATATGGGTTGATGGCTCTGCAACCTCCAGCAGTTCCTACTCCCATCATGTGAAAGTTGGGAAATCCCAGCTCTAAAGCCAAAAGGGATTGGCCAGCCTTTCATCTCCCCTAGTAGTGTTATTTTTCCCAAGTGTTTTGAAGCTCTCTAAACCCACAGCGTTGTCCTGGCCACATTGCATTAAAGAGCAATTTCAAGCAGGCTCTTTTACTAGCCTGAGGATGTTATATGAATGTCACTATGAATAAAACACTTCAGAATAGATTGGTCCCTGGAGGCTTCTGGAAACAACTCATGTACCAGTGTGGAAAAGGTCAGGCACAAGCCCATGCCAAAACCTATCAGAGACAGAGACTGGAGTTTACTTACAGAAAATTCACAGCAACAGACTTCAGAGCCTTCCTGCAGAGATGAAGAACCAAGGCAAAGCAGCTGTTGCCCTGCTGTGCCACAGCACACGTAACAAATCACCACTCAGCACCACCCAAAACAGCCCTTCAAATGGACCAACAAAGATGGCCTGCAGCGCACTGACAGAGAAAGCCTTGCTGCTAAGCTCTGCTGAACCCCTCCTAGAGTATCTCAGCAGGGCATAAACAGATGACAGAGATGACACAGGCACCCTGCACCCTAAACTCCCTGAAGTCTCCACCAGCCCCTCTGCAAGAACCACAATACTTTCCTACTCTTCAGCTCTAGAAATACATGATATGAACAACTTAGTGTAGTGGCAGCTCCCAAACAAACAATATAGCATTGCCATCAAGGTTCACCAGGGGTCACACAGTATCCTAAATGGCCAGTACCAGGGAACCCCGAGTAGGCAGGTGATTTGCCTGCAGATTAGATGCCTTTGTGGTAACCTCAGATTCTGCTTGCCAGCAAAGCACAGGCCATACACCACCAATAAGCAAGGAGATTCCCAAGGCACAGCATGGACTCAGAAAGTCTGCAGAGACCAGGTTCTGCACTGTTACCCACGTTCTCAAGGTTCTGCACCCTGACTGCGAGGAACAACAGCCAAGAACTTGATTAAAGCTGACAAGCTCACACATGCATCACTCCTGTAGTATCCAGACACGTTGGCTACTAACAATTCTCTGCTGTGACGCTGACACGTCGGTTTACAGAGCTTGAAAGTGAACAGAGCAGCTTCACGCACAGCAGAGACACCCGTGCGGATTCCCAGCTCAAGAGAGCCCTCCTGTGGCAAAAAGGTGGAACTGCAGCCCCTTGGAGTTTGCAGCCTGCTTTTGCTCTTTAGAGTACGTCAGAAAAAGGACTGGCAATCAAGACCTGGTGGGTCATGGTAGCAAAACAGTAGCAAGAAAACCGCCAGCTCCCTTCCCGGCTTGTTACCTTAAACTCACCATAGAGATCAGGTCCGTGAGAGGTGAAGACGTTGTATAAAACAATGTTGAGAGGTGCAACTACCAGCTTCCCATAGTAATAGCTGTCCACAACTACCAAGGGCACCTGGAAGAAATCATCTATTATTGAAAGTGCTACAAGCTTTTGGCTGGACTGCCTAAAAGCTACATGTGATTTTCCTAATGGAATCCACCCCTTCTACTGCAAGCCCAATTCATTTCCTTTTGGTGTTGTTACAAGCACTTACCAAAAATAGGATCAATGACACCACACACCAGTTGAGGAAACTTTTCCACCTCTGCTTCAGTATCAACAAGTCAAAGGCAATAGGAAGCCTGAAAGAGAGACCAGGTATCATTTGGAGACTGTCTTTCCCCACTGCAGGTTCTCCTGACCCTTCAAAGCAAGCAGGGCAGTAGCTGGAAGAAACTCATCACTTCACTGGGCTCTGCTTCTACTCCATATTCCAGTCATCCAACTCAGGTTCTACTCTCAGTATATTAGGGTCAGGAAATCTTCCCAACCCAAGTTCTTCAAAAGCAAAGATATCAGGCTATGGAAGCCTGTAGTAATGATCCTGGACTAGGCTGGCAGCTCAGTCCCTGCTAGTTTCCTCCATCAGCCCTCCAGCCCCTACACTATCCTTAGGCAAGAAACATTTAGCAAAGCACAAAACCTGAGCCCTCCTCTCCTTACCCAAGAGCTGCACTGAAGGGCCAGCCCAGAAGGGCTCCAGCAGCCACCCCCAGCACTGCTACAGAGGTCTTGTCCATATACCAGCCAGTCATGGCAATCACCGTGGTGTACATGCAGAAACTGCTTGGGAGAAAAGCTGCAACACAAGGAACAAAAGGGGTTAGCACAGCTTTCCCACAGCAGAACTGCATGAGGCCAATATCTCCATTCATTCCATTGGAGCTGGGATACTATAGGGGATACTCTCATTTCAGTGAAAGCACAAAAAAAGAGGATTCTTATTCAGCAAGGCCATAAATACTTCCTTTAAGTATGAACGCCTCTTTCCTCAGTGGCACCCCTCAGTGGTAACATCTGATGACAGCATCCACAGTTACCACTTGTAACAATTGCTGCACCCTCTATATTCTGCTAGATTGAAAAAAAAAAAGAAACAAAGCTGCTCAAATGGCAGCAGGAAATGTGAGCTAACTGGGTACAGTCTGTGAAACAACTGGGCAGAGACTGGTGAGAAGCAAAGAATGAGACGACCTATGACACTGCAAAAACAATGAACAGAAAGTTCTTTCTTCACTCAGCATAAATATAAAAAAAAGAATAAAACAGGAAATCTCTGCATTCATAAATTGTGGTATTTCCCTTTATGTTTCTGTATGCACACAACACAGAAAACCTTTGCTCAAAGTCTCTCTTTGCACCTTCCTCAATACCTACAGCAGGTGATTTTAAGTCTCACAGTGGTTGGCTAAGCAAATGGGTACAACCAGCCAGAGGGGACAGGACACAAAACCAAATGACAGTGCCAAAATATGACCCTCCTTCCTTGGAGTACAATATGTTCAAGGAAGGCTAAGAGCCTGTTCAAAAGGCATGGCCCATTGCAGAGAAACTGGAGGCAGCAATGGAAACAAACATGCCCTGGAAATGAAAAGATACAAGAGTAATGCAGGCAACATAATCTGAATCAACGTTTATTCTGTCATCACACCTGCCATGAGAAATCCCTGCAGCAGAACACAACGAACTAGAGAGATATTTTAGTGCTGAGGATTTTCTTCTCCCTGGACCTGTCTTTGGTTTCTATGGACAGTTAGTGTCATTGCTAAGCAAATTTACCTGCAGATGAGCAAAACATTCCAGTGCTGAGTACTAAGAAGGCCAACATCAGTCGGCTCACATGCAGCCCAAACTTCTTGCACACAGCCCTAAGGAAGCAAGAGAGAATTATATACCACAAAAATATCCTCAATACATAAAAGAACAGTATCCAATGTATGCAGAACCACAAACAATCCATGGAGCATCCTGCGAGCTTTAAGGTGGGTGATTCTCATTACTCAGCCACTGAAGGCAACCTGAAGGGCAGCAAAACTGCTTGTGGCCTGGGATTTCAGATCCTCATAAGTTACACTAGTGCAAAACCCTAGAAGAGACTTGGCTTCTCCCAGTGTCAGTTGTGCTCATGCAAATCTCAGGAACTTCAGGAGGCTGCACTGCTGCAGCAACATCAATCTATCTAAGATTTTCACCTTTCAAAATCACACCATGCAAAAAACCACAGCTCACGTTCTTAAAACCAGACTATGGCCAACAGAAAAGTCTGTTGCAGGGTCTGAAAGGCACAAACGCAGAGGCAGGAGGTAAAAATAAAAATCCAACTTAAACAAGATAATTGTATGTTCAGGCTACTGCTTTTAGTGGATGTAAGCACCACTGACAGATACATACAGCAGCTATCAATGTATTCCACTAAAATTTACTCTGATGAGCAAACACAGCACTGGTCTCTCTTCCAGCAGAGCTCAGTTTATAACACTCCCACCCTGCTTGCTGATATCAGTGAGAAAACAAGTGTAGTCAACAAGATGCAGGTGGCAGATCTGAGAATACAATTTTGTCCTAACAGTGGAATTCTGACCCATATTTCATTGAGTCATGAGAACAAATATTTTCAAGGTTCACTACGAAGTAGCCAAATTTACTAGACACATCTACACATGAGCTTCAGACTGTACTTCCTGTGGTAATAACTAAGTATGTTACTCACACTGCCCCAAAACATTCACTGTGGACAGTTTCTAATACTTACTTGTAGAAGTAGAGTTCACAAACGCAGCTCAGGAAGGCCAGGAAGCATCGGAGGAAATAGAAGATAAGGACCTAGGAGACATACCCAGAGTCTGAACAAGGTTTGCAATGAAGCTTATGCACCCATTGCTAGCAAGTTGGTCCCAAGAACAAAAGCTCTGAAGAGGACAGAGCAAGTTTGGCAGTGGTGCACAAAGCTATCCTTGGAGACCCAGATTGCACACCAAGGGATGCTGAAGATCCCAGCAGCTTGAAGCCTAGACCTCTAACACTGAAGTCCTTCACCACACAAAAAGTGAACACAGTCCACTGAACTTACCAGAACTAGCCCCCTTTTGTTTTCTGTTGTGCAGAAAAATGCCAAGAATGGCAATGGACACCCAGGCAGAATGCACATTCAGTGCTTTTTCTTTAACACTTCTGTGAGTTCAGTTTGCAATATCCCTTGCAAGATACTAATTTATTTTTTATAGTTTATTGAACAAA
The DNA here is from genome assembly GCA_010365825.1 of Otus sunia. Lineage (NCBI taxonomy): Eukaryota > Metazoa > Chordata > Aves > Strigiformes > Strigidae > Otus > Otus sunia. Next base: position 5,833,702 of record ML997607.1, read on the forward strand.
TATATCAAAACAGTGATTAATAGCTGGCATAGAAAACAACACAGGCTTCTAAAGCATCAGGGTGAAACGCCCAGGGGCGAATGAGAGGTAATTGTCCCAAGGCCTGCACACCCTCAAAAGGCCATGGAGCTACCAGCCCCTCTGGGACAGCTTCTTAATCAAACCTAAGCCTGACAGCATTTCCCTCCAACTTCACAATCACTTTTCCTTGGATCCCATTGAGTCAGCTCACAAACCCTTGCAAATCCTTAAAGGGAGGTCAGTGTTTGTAAACACTACTTCTCTTACCTCTGACAACAAACAAAGCAGCTGTTTAACACAGACTAAAGGCATGTTTATTCATCACAACAGAAGCTTTCACACATCTGATTTACCTTGTTGGTTTGTAGAACCCTAGCATGGAACAAGGCTGGTAAGGCATGAAGCCACAGGTAAGCATAGGAGCGGATGGCATAGGCTGGAGAGTATTCCCACGTCTGAAACCCCTTTCCATAAATGAGGTAGTGTGTCTGCAATGGAGATTAAATCAATAAATACGCATCGCACGGAGTAGATAGGTTTGCGTTTCCATCTCAGAATTCTTAAGAAAATTTCTCTTTGAAACACAGAGATTAGCACAAGATTCTAGATAAATCTGCATGAGCACAGACTAGCTACAAATTCCCAGGTATCTCCAGGGAGAGAAAGCCACTTACTGGTTCCCAATAGTTGAACGTCTCATCACAATCAGAGATGTTGCTTAAGAGAGCTGCACAGAACCTGGCTGAGATGAGACACTTGAAAGCTGTTGATCCTTCAGGGGCCCAAACCTGCCCCGCTTTGCTCCCAGACGATCTAGTCCAAAGAAAAAATACAAATATGCACCAAGAAGCCTCAGTAACAAGATCAAGTCCAGCAATGTGACGCTAGGCGAAAAACTGAGAAGCATGTTTGCATCTCTGCCCTTTAAGCACTGTGTAAGCAGGGATAAGTCTGTCATTCCCTGCTTTCTTTGGAGAATGCCAGTCCCCTCCCAAGGAAGCACCATCACCGCCCTCACTACACCGGAGCAACGGCCCAAAAGACACCCCCGGGCCCACCCCTCCTCGCCCAGAGACAGGGAGCGCGGCCACGCACTAGAGGACTCCACAGGGAGCCCGGGGAGACCCGTTTCCACAAGACACCCCGACCCGGCCACCCGCTGCGGGGCTCACTCGGGGCTGCGGGGACGTCTGAGACGTAAAAAAACCAGCCGCGAGGAAACACCTCCGAGGGTGCTCCCGGGCTGACACCGCCCCGCCGGCGCCGCTGGGCCCCACAGGAGTGACGGTGGCAGAACCCGCCCCCGCCCGGGCAGGGCCCGCGCCCGGCGCCCGCCGCAGCCCCGGCTCCGGGCCGCCGCCGCCCCGCTCCGCCACCTACTCCGGGCGGG
>ML997607.1:5840917-5863189 GCA_010365825.1 Otus sunia
CCAGGGGCCAGATCCCTTCCCTGTCCCTGCTGGCCACGCTGGTGCTGATATTTGTGTGCCCTCAGCTGCTGGCACAGGGCAAGGACAGTGTTTCAGGAGTCACATGGGTAATGACAGTGGAAGGCTGAAAATTGGCAAAGACAAGCGCCAGCAGAGACCTGCTGATTGCATTTTATGACGTCTGGTCCTGGCTCAGGCATTGGGTCCCTGTGGCCTTTCCATCCCCAGCCATGAATACATCAGAGATAAGCCTCCCATGAGTTGCTTCCCTTTCTGCAGCCCAGCTCCTTGCAGAAAGGCAACAATCAGCACCCTTTCCTCTGATGAGTGCCCTACAACAGCTTCACTACAGGAGTAAAGATGTGAGGAATGCTTTTTTGTTTAAACTCACGTCTTACTCCTTGTAACAGTGGCCCCAGTCCAGCTCTCTTTCTTTTGCTGTTCAGATGGTGAATCAAAATAGTAATCACCAAAACTTTGTGCTCTTAGGTTAGACTGATTTGAAAGTAGCAGTGCAATTGCAGATACTTTGGTCTGCCTGTAAGATATAAAATGTTAAAAGATTTTTACTTATATTTAGTCATGCTAAATGTGAGGTTTGATTTTCAGTATACTCACTGCTTTGAAATAACATACTCTTCAGATTACAGCATGGGAAAGCAGCAGAGAATTAAAAGTACCTGCACAGAACAGAAACACAGCAGCCTGTTGGATCTGTAGTGTAGCTACAGAGGAGCTTCTGAATGATGCTTGGAGATGACAGAACTCTTTTCTGTCATTTTCTCATTGGGGAGTTGTGCTCCTGTGCCACCACAGAACAGGTATTTCAAGTCATTCAGGGAGTGGTATTTTCATTTCAAGTGTTCTTGTCTAGCTAACCTCATCACATTTTCCCCAATGAGCTTTCACACAAAATTCCAATTTCTTGCTTCTGAATTTGAGCCTAACAATCCCCCGCTCTACAGAAAAGATTTCCCTCAGTTGTGCTTTCTGGATATATTCTTACTATTTTGCACTTCCTCAAGGTTGTTTTGTGCTTATTCTTTTAGGATTTGAAAGAGAACCTGTTGGTTTCCAGGCCACCACCCTGAGATGGAACCTCCTTCGTTCAACCCAACTGCTCAGTCTTGCTACACAATAGACTCCATATGGCTGCATTTTCTTTGCTTGTGTCCAACACTCAGAGAAGGAACACATAGGATGCAGGAAAAGCAAGAGAGATGAAGAGAATGTGCAGACTACACCTCCAGAAAAACAGGAGGCCTGTCTGCTATCAGTGCTACAAGGATATCCTTCAAGCAAAAAGACCTGTCATTAAAGCCCAATGTAACATCATGTGAAGAATTTTCTTCCTGCTTTCTAAGCTGTATTGTTTGTAACCTATGCATATTTCTGTCATTTGTTTTGTGTGCAGAGGTGACTGCATGTCACCAGTCACCCTGTGCCTTGTCAGTCAAGCCCAACCAACACCTTAACTGGAAGAGCTTATTAGAACCTAATAGGCTAATAGGAAACACTAGACCTTGGCAATTAGGTGGGATTTGGGGTATTTGACAATGACCCCTCATCACTGAGTGCTCATTTTATTTTTCTCACTTAAAGCCAAGGAAGAGAGATGTCCTCACAGTTCAATTGAGATTTAAACTAATCCCTTCTAAGACAACTTTTGTCTTAGCAGGTATAAGGAACATAGAAAGTAGGTCAGGTCATAACTGAGTCTGATGATCTGTGCAACAGATCTATGGCATTCTGTCCTTTTTGGAGATGAATTTTAGAAATTCAATTCCAGTAATACAGACTTTCCTTTATGCTCATATCCCTTTGAAGAGAGGTGCTAAGCAGATGATGACACCTGAGAAGTGTTTTGTACCACTTGACAATGTTAGCTTAAGTCAGATTAACACCGTAGACGTCAGATCCTGTTCATTGTTTGAAGAGCACTGACAACTTAGTTTCAAAGTGACGTGATTGTACCAAGAGAGCAGGATGTTTTTCTCCTCTGGATATACCTGTGTTTACTGCAGCTATGCAGTTTTCATCTGCAACTGCTCTGAATTGGTTGCCGCACTTGGATGCTTCTCCATAACGTGAGTCATTCTAAAGATTTAAGATACAGTTGTGTTCCATTCGGTTGTTATCTAATACCCACAGTTCAGATAGGTTTCGATTGTCATGAAGTTGTTTTACCAGTCTAATCTCCACTGGAGAAACTTTTCTGTTGCTTGTGAAACATTCTGAAATCCTCTGGTAACATTGAAGGAAAAGGCTTATGCAATTAGATGTTTGCAAAATATTAGAGTACACGAAGTGAAGCTAGCAAAGTGTTTCTGAACACAAGACAAGCTCTCCTGGACACACCTGCCCCTCAAGCTGTAAGCAAGAACGATGCCAGGGATGTTTCCCTGCACAGCAACCTTAACACAGCTTTCTTGACCCAACGCTTCCTGTGGCCTCAGTGCTCAAAACAAGAAAATACAAACTGCTTATTCATGTTTTATTTGTTAGCAAACTTACTCAGCATAAATAATAAGAGTAGCCATTCAGTATAGCTGGCATCTGATGAAAAGTGCTCTTGAATGGCCACCAGAGTGACTTTAAATAGTGGCCTACTTCCTTTGGGCTCCTGCAATGGCAGGCTTCTCTTCACGGGTGATAGGGATAGTGCGCTCAGGGACGTCACTTAGTTTCCTCGGTGCGCTCACAGTCAGGACACCATCCAGAGAGAGAGAGGAGGTTATGGTCAGAGGGTCCACATCATCTGGAATCCTGTATTTCCTGTTGAACTCCCTGGCAATAAAGCCATGCTCATCCTTCAAAAGGAGAAGAGAAGGAACAGCCCTGATTAGAAATGTTCACTCAGTTCCACCTAAACCATGGGCCCTCTGCATAAAGTCTGAGCCTGGGAAGCTCCAGCTCTCAAAGGAAAACTTTTCAGAAAGTTAAGAGGTTTTATTATGAGATGCCCTTTTTAAAGAGCCAAGACTGGCCCAAGTGAGTGCCCTGCCTAGGCTGCAGGTGCCTGCACTGTTTAGAGGAGGAGGCTCTATGTTCCAGCCAGAGTCTGGCTTCATTGCACAGCGGTGTGCTGTCATTCCTAAAGTGCAGCAGCTAGGCCTACAAGCAGTGCCAACCACACCAGTTCCTGAGGGTCTCCAGAGCTCTAGTAACACACAGCTTTTAAGTGAGCTGATCTCTGCTGTAGTGCTTGGTTATTTTCTTAGCCAAAAACATTTGCAGAAGCTACGTCAGGATTACAGGCTTCTACCAGCTACAAGTAATGCTGTATTTCCTGACTGACAGTTCTGTGCTCCCAGAAACTCTCAGAGCTGACAATTCCAGTGACATAGCTACTTTGTCATGCATATTCATTTCCTTCTGGCAAGGAGGCAGGGCGGTAGGTGGGAGGGAGATGGGGACTGGCAAACCCTGTTACATACAGCCTCGGACATAGCTTTTGACTTCTGTCTGCCCGGTTGCCACAGAGGTCTCCAGAGCCAGAAAGCAGTGGGATGACTGACAGCAGGACACAACCTTTAAGGATTACAAACTGACAGAGGGGCCTTTTTCAGGAAGAGGTAGCCTCACGGTAACAGCACAGGGTAATGCATTGATTCGTTATGTGGTTTAATTATTTCAGTTCGTTGTTAGCTTATTGAATGCCTCCCTGCATTCCTCACCTCTTCCCAGAAAGAGGGAGGCCCAGAAATGCCCATTTCAAAGATGACTTTCCAGTTCAGTTCACAGTTCATGTAATATCAGCAATAAATCTCCACCCTGTTGCTGCCCAGTCTGGGATCAGCTGGGGGGGTTGCAGAGAGCATCTTCCATTAGGATTGGTTGGTAAAAAACATTAGAAGTATTTGAGGTGAGACAGGAGAGGATTGGTTTGCAGTCTCCTTGTTTAACCATAGATGAGGAAGTTCACACTGACTTTATCAGTCGCACAGTTAAAGTACCTGGCGCTCCTCGTGTTTCCCATGAATTTCTATCATGTCCCCAAGCACCTTCACTTTTAGCTCCTCGGGGGAGAAATGCTTCACATCAAGATTTACAGAAAATTTGTCCTTCTCCAGTCGCATCTGAAAAACAAAAGGTGACCTCAGAAAAGAGCAGGTGAGGGTTTCAGCTTGAAAAGGCTCTTAGAATACAGCAGTTCCGGACCCAAGCTGGTATCTGCACACGCACTGCCTGACCTTCATTCGATCCTGGGATACTGATCTGCATGGCTTTGTCCCCTGCTGGCCTGGTACATTAGTGGCTATCACTCCAGTATCTAAAATGTGAATGCTTTCTCTTGATCACATGGGATAAATGTTTTGCTTGGGAGTGAGGAAGAGATTTTCTTAATCTGAACTTGTTAAAACTGTCTCTTTAGTTGGCATATGGGTTTTGCATCCCGTTCTTTTTACAGAATGTCTGGAGGTTTCCAGTTTCTGTGACTGGATTTTGCAAAGTCTTTCAAGCAAAAGAAACCCTGACTGTGGAGCTGACTGCAGCTCATCTGCAGGTTTGCAGGCTTTCTCCTGCATCGTCACTCTGTGGCAACCAAAATAACGTGCCACTGGCGAGCAGTCCTGCCTCACTGCTCACCTCTGTTATCTGAGCAGCAGGACTTCAGCCGAAACGGAGTCACCTGCTGCAAATCTCACCTCCTTCCCTTCCATTCTGCACTGTATCACCTCTAACAAATACTGCTTTTTACTTCTTCCTGAGGTTGAATTTGCACTTTCTGCCTGTCTTGGACATGTTTGTGGGACTTTGCTATATGAGCTGGCTGTCTCTTCCTTCCTGCTGCATTTGTGGTGAGGGAGCATGAGAGCCTTCTGGAGCTCTGCTCTGGGATGTGGAGGCAGCCTCTGTGCCAGCTCTGTGCTTACTGGTTTCCAGTTTGACCCAGGAGTCTAAGTGATTCCTTCTCCTTCTAGATCGTTTGTGAAGATTTCTCCACTGAGATAGACGTTGTTAACTGTGGTGCTTATTATGGCTGCTTCAGTGGACAGGCAGACTCAGGTCACTAAATCAAGGGGAAACATTATGCAACAATTAAAAAAAAAAACCCTCACTCCTTTGGCTTAGAATAGCTCTAAAAGTTACTTCTAAATAAGACAGCTGACTCACAGAACAGGCAAGTGCCTCTTGACTCAGCCCCTGAAGCAGGCAGACTGCTGCTTCAGGATCCTTTGGGTCCTATATATGTGCTGCTCTTCTCAGCAGTGGTTCTTTAAGATAGGCCCCTTTTTTCTCAGCAACCATGAGGTCCCACACTGCCTGACATGAGGATCCCACTACCCCTGTGCTGTTTGCTTCTCAGGAGGGAGTGGGATTGAAAGTTTTGCACAGCAGACAGGGAAATTAGGAAATTCCTCCTTTCTTCCATCAGCACTTAGAGCCATTTGCCACCCACACTCAGCTCAGTTTGCCTCTATTCCCAACACTCTGGCAATACTTGCTCTCAGTCACAAATGATGAGCAAAGCATGCAGAGGTTCTTGCCTAATGCAGAGAAGCAGAGGCACAAACACAGCACCCTTTTCCCAAGCTTTTTCCTAATAACCACCTACAAGCAGCTTCCAAGCTCTCAGCTCTCATGGGTCCCCAGCTCCAGGCCCATCAGGATGTGCACACAGCAGCAACAAAGAGCATTAAGAAGGGAAGATTACCTCAGAGAGTCCCGTCTCTAGCCAACTGGGCATCCGAAGAATGGGGGATCTCATCAGGAAGGGACTGAGGCTGGGGGAAACAGGGAGCAGCTCTGACTCCTGCAGGTGTTCTCCGAAAATCTGGTCAAAGATACGACTCGGTGCCAACCAAGACAACAGGGGTCTGCGGATCAGGGGGTTATGAATGGTGATATCCATTGGAGTGCGCTGGAGGAGCCTGGCAAACAACTGTGCTGCAGTGCTGTGCCGCGAGTGCAGGCCAGCTTTATACCCGTACAGCTGGCCTGGCCTTCCCCCCCCCGCGAGGCCTCTTGAACAGTGGTGTCAGGGATTTTATTGTCCCACTCCTGGGCTGGTCCCTTCAGCAGTGCCCAGTAGCTGTCTGGGGGATTTGAACACGCTGCTGAGGAGGAGGGGGAAGGGGAGAAGAAGAAAAGGAGCCTAATGGGGCAGCAAGAAGCCAAACTGCCCAACCACCCGCCCTGCTCCCCACGTGCTGTTTATCTGCAGAGTCCCAGGCGAGCTTGGCGGATGTTCCAGCTGCTTTGAATGCCAGCAGGATCAATGTAGCTCCTATCTTTGGCTCACAGGGAAAAGTACAAGGGGCCATTGTTCCCAGTGCCAGCACTGAGACTTCAGCTCCCCACATCACCCACCAGTCTAGGAAGAGCTCTGCCTCTCCTTAAGGCAAAGAAAGCCCCAGGCCTGCTTTAGTCAGAGGTCAGGAAGGATCCCTGGAGGTCTTTGCTGAGATACCCCTGGCAGTGTGGCTCTCTGCAGCACAGTACACCTCAGTGCATGACCTCTGTGTGGGTGTGAATGAAGGATGGCTTTCTGCACAGTGCTTCAGCCCAGCACGTCTTTTGCCCACTACAGAAACCACATTGCTGGAGAGAGAAGAGCCTAATGCTTTGTGACCTCAGGGTACTCTAGAGGGCTGTAAGCAGAGACAAACCAGGCATGCCAGCGGCCACCATGGTGCTGCACTGCAACATGCCTTCTCAGGGATGCAAGCTACCTCTATCTGCTTGTGCCCCTGCAAGCTGATTTCCTGTAATTATGCTCCTAATGCATCTTAATTCACACATTTCTTTTAATTCCTGCCTCGCCTGTGAACCTAAATCATGAGAATGGGTTCAGCCTAGCAACTGTCCTTAAAGGGCAAGAGCTAGTCTCTGCCTCTGAGAGCTTGCAACTTAAATACAATGACTGGCTCAGAGGCACATCATTCTCATTGCTAGCACTACCAGTCCTTTGCAAAAGGGTCTAACCCTCTTCCTCTCAGCTTGCCTGCAAGAATAGGGAGCAGGATTTGCTCAGTGCAACAGCTCATGCCATAAATACCTTCTCCAATTCCCCATTACATCAACAGCAATGCACCTGCTCTCTCATACTGCAGGGACATGGACTCAAGGAAATCTCTGGTTTCAGAGTACAAGGAGTTTAACTGGGCACTATTCCTCCTCTCCACCCCCCCCATCTCCCAACACACACACACACACACCCCAGTTCAATAAAACTGTATCTATGCCAGCTCCAGATCCTTGGTGAACTTGTGATCTCTGCCAAAAGCATTTCTCCGTGTCTCATGACATTGTGCCAAAGCCCTGGCCAGTGAACAGCCAGCTTGCAGCAGGATGGTTCAGGAGGCAGAGGTGTCAGCAGTGGGATCTGGATCCTGTCTAGCCCCACTTAACTACTTGCAGCACTTCACCAAAGGGCTTGAGCTGTCTTCTCAGCTTCTGGAAAAATCAGGCTCCTTTGTGTAGGGCACAGGAGGGACTGATTTGGGCCCTAAGCTCACAGTGGGGCGATGGATGTGATGATGGCTTCACGTGACTTTGCACAACCTGATGAAGCACCAGCCAGCATTAGCTATTGCCCTGTCCCCACAGCATCTTCAGGGCCAGCAGGACCAGTGTCAGGAACTCCTTGAACCTGCTTGCAGTGAGCCTTCTTGCTGGCCCTTGCCTTTGGGAGCACCACAGGCAGCAGAGCCTGGGATCTGTCCTGCATTCTCCTACTTCAGTCTCCCTCAACTCGCCTCTGTGCCTCCCTGCTGTACTTGGCTGCCCATTTGCCTCCTGCACCCTCTGCTCGAGGAGGGGATCTCAGAGCCTGGGAGGAGGTGTGGGATTTTCCTGAGGCATCCCTGACTGCAGGCAGTGCCTGCACTCCCTGCTGGAATGCAGCGAGAAGCTTCTGTCATCACCCTGGCGAGGCATCCTGGGGCCTGTGCGTGTGGCTATTTTGGTCCATCTTTTTATCACACACTCCTCCCTGTGGAATTCGCCCAATTAAAACCTTGCAATCTGCAGCCTTCACTCTCAGAGGCAGTGAGTGCTTGGAAAGTCCCCTTCCCAGACACACCATGGCTGCACGGACTGTCCCCCACGCCTACCCCATGAGTTCGGAGTATGAGTTTGCCAACCCTAGCAAGATCTACGACCAGAACTTTGGAGAAGGTAAGAAAGGAGATGGGATCCCCCCCAGCACCTTTCTCTCCTCTGGTGCAGAAGGGCTGGTGGAGTCCCCCTGGGGAGACTGAGCTCCAGAGCAGGTTAGGGAAGCTGGAGCCAAGGAATTTTGAGCGTAAGAACCCAGGTCAAATCAGGGGGGAATAGCCAGGGAAGAGCCAGGGTCTCTCTCTTCAGGTTGACTTCCTCCATCCATGCCAACTGCTGTTTCTTCTGTCCCTCCCTCATGCCCCCAGTGGTCTGGCATTCATGCATATGCTGTGCAAACATGGAGCAAAATGCTCCAGGGGGGTAGTTTTTGTAGCCGGGGGCTGTGAAGAAAAGCTGAGCTGGGGTGTTCAGCACAAAGCCGGGCAGTGGCTGGCAGAGGGGAAGGAATGTGGGCAGCAGCAGAACCATTCAGCACCAGCACAACAGCGTGAAAAGGCCAAAAGCTCCAAGGAAAGCCCCCTGGACAATGGCACACAAAAGGCCTTTAGTTCTTCAGGGCAGTTTCTTCACCATCAGCATTTTCCATGCCCATCCCTGGCTGTGGGCTTTGCAGAGTGCCCAGTGCACCTACCAGTCCCTCCCTGTCCACCCAGCAGACATGCAGGAGCTGGATGCCAGCCCTTGGCTTGCTGGCAGCTGACGGCTGTGTGGTGGGAGGCAGTGGCTGGCAGGCATCTGGCTCTGTGCATGTTTTAGAGACTCAAAGGTAGGAACCACAAGAGACTCCATCCATATTGTGCCGATGTGGTGGCAAACCCAAGATGTTTGCCAGGTCCCAGCCTCCTCCTGTCACCCTCCCCTATCTGCTGCCAACCATCCTTGTCCAACTCCTTTCCCCAGAAACCCCACACTCCTCACTGAGTCTCATTTACAGGTGTGTCCCCATGTGAGATTTTAGCCCCTGTCCTGTACCATGGCTACTACATCAGGCCTCGGATCAATAAGCAGCTGGATCGAGGCACCTCTGAGATCAGCCTCAATGACCACAAATTCCAGGTGTTCTTGGATGTCTGTCACTTCCTGCCAGATGAGCTCACTGTCCGCACCGTAGACAACCTGCTGGAGGTGATGGGACAGCACCCACAGAAGGCTGACCGCCATGGCTTCATCTCCCGAGAGTTCACCAGGACCTACATCCTCCCTCTGGATGTTGACCCCTTGCTGGTGAGAGCCACGTTGTCCCACGATGGCATCTTAAGCATTGTGGCTCCCCGGACGGGGAAGGAGGTGAAAGCCAGAGTCAACGAGGTGAAGATAACCCAACAGGAGCAGCCAGTGGGGAAAGAAGAACAGTCTGAAGAAGAAAAAGGGAAGGAAGAGTTCTGAAGGCCCCACATCTGGGCTTACAGAGGGAAGGTGGGGGAGGACAGGGATGGGGAATCCACAGTACCAGACCCCTATTTCTCACCATCGGTGTTTAGCAGCCACATATATGCCAGAATTCTGCTTCTTAAAGCTGATGGCTGGAAAAAGGGACTTGGAACTGAAAAAGGAGGGGGACTAAAATGTTAGTATGAGGGACTGTAATGCAAGTTTTCTCCTAGGTCAAGTGCTCAATGAGCACAATGTAGGGTGCTCTTCTCTCACCCCAAATGGCAAAGGTCGCTCTTACCCTAAACTGTGAGGCTGTGTCACAGTGGACAGCTGCTGTGCTCTAGTCCAGAAGGGTACTGGAAAGAGGGAAGAAATGATCCCAGTACCTCGCTTCTGAGCTGACCTTTGTGGCGATAAAAGGTGCTTGTTGGTCTGTAAAAGTGCCTGCAGCTCTCAGGAGGAAAGAGGAATAAATCTGCCTCTGATCTGCTCTTGTTTGCCTTGGATTCATGTTGCTTCTGGCCAAGCTACTCTGTAGCAGGAAGGATGAACAGTGGCTTAGCTGCTCCAGATGTGCAGGGCAGAGCAGCGGAGAGTTCACACTGAGCTCATCTGTGGAAGTAGCATCAGTAGGGACGTGGAGGGACTCTGGCCGTGGGGCAGCCAGGGGGACCTCTGTGATTGGCCCTCCTGGCTCAGGTGCACCTGGAGTTGCTGGCTGTTGTAGGGAGCCCACAGTGGGCAGTAGCCTTGAGGAGAAAAGATGTAGAGAGATGGGCTCTTGGAGGCTCACCGTGCCTTTCCAGACCTGCACCTGGAGTTAGCCCAAGTAAACAAATTCCAATCCCCAGTCTCTGTTTGCTTCAGCCCTCTAGTTTATGGGGCACAAGGCTTGTCCACCCACAGATGTTTTTGGTCCTTGTGAGAGGAGTGAACCCCAAAATGCTGAAGGGAAAGGCTCTGCTCAGATCCCAGGTGCCTTGCTGACTTCTCAGCCTCTCTGCAGAGTCACAGAGGGGATGGATTTGGCCCCTTTTGCAGACACTATGATGCTACTGGCTACATGAGAAATGTCTCTGTAGTCTTGTGGTGTTGGGCCAGGGATCATGTGTGCTGCTGTAAGTGACAGCTGCTGCCTCGGATGGCCCTGAGGGCTCAGCAGGTGCCAGTTGCAATCCTTGTCTTGTCAGAGCCAATTAAAGCAGCCAAAATGCTGTGTCACTGGCCAAATATGGGGGTCCCTGGCATGCCTCAGTGCAGCCCTCCCACAGAGGAGAGAGGAGGTTCCAAGGTCCCTGTGGACAGAACTTCTCCCTCTCCCTGCGGGGATGTGACCTGCAGGCTTCTGCACTCTGCCTCCATGAATACCTAGGGCCAGATACGCCCCGCTCAGGAGTCTATTCCATGCAGTACACCTCCTCGGTTGCTGAAACACTGGTATAAGGCTGGTCAGGCAAAGTGGGATCCAGACCAGAGTGAGCCACTGTGCAGCTATTTTCGATTTCTCAGGGCCCCTGCCAGCAGTGAGGGTCAATGCAGATCATGGCACATGCTAGAGCATGAAATGCCCTCTGACTGTAACACAAGGGCTGTGGGTTGCTGAACTACTGCAAACTGAAAACAGCATGTGGCCAGGGCTGGGGCTGCACGGATAGTGGTTCTAAGACAAAAGTGCCCAAAAGAGTTCAGAGCTCGCTCTCCTTCATTTTTTAAAGGCAATGCCAGGTTGCTGTGTGCCTGCACCACACCTGTCACTGTGGTCCCAGTCCCTCAGCATTAGTAGTCATTACACAGTTCTGTTCCCCCTCTGGGTTTTATTAGCCCTGTCTTTGCTCTCCAACGAGTTCATTCTCTATTGCTGGGCACTTCCAGGCTCATTCTGTGCCAGTTGCACAGCTTGTTACCCAGACGACATCCCTGAGTGCATCAAGACAGCTGCCCCAAGCAGTGATGCAGTGAGAGGGGGCTGGCACTGCCTGGTGTCAGCCACTGGGCTGCTCGTCAGCTCCCTGGCAGGCTTTGCACAGAATAGCCTGATGGGTTTGCTGAGCAGGAGCGCTGGAAGCCATGGTTTCTTTCATCCCTGCAGACACAGCCTGAGGAGAGAATGCAGAGTGGCAGCCAAATGTTCTCCAGCTCTGCCAATGTTTTTGATGCCTTTCTGTTTCTCTGGTGGAGCTCAAACCAACAGTTCCAGTATTTGTGAAAGGAGCTGATGGGAACAGGCTCCCATCCTTTTTTTTTTTTTCCTTCTCCACAAAGAACCAAAGCCCAAGTTACCCCAGAAATCAAAACAGACACTGGCTTACTAAATCAACAGTGTCTGTGGCAAACCCAGAGACACACAGTCTGCAACTTCCCAAGCAGGGACAGACTCCTGCGACCACCCAATCTTTGGAGGACTCTGAGAACATGGTCCTGTTGGGACCATGGGACCAGGACTGGATTGCATCTGCCTGCATAAATCTGATCCTAAATTCTCCCTGCGTTGCTGTGGTGCAGGCTGAGCTGTGCAATTTCTCCAGACACATGCTGAGGTGCAATTTCGGAGCAAGGCTCAGGCTCTGCAGGTCACGGTGCAGCTCATCCAGGATTCAGCTAAGAGAGCAGCTGTGCCCCATGGTCTTTCCAAAGCAGAACCCTTCTCCTCCTGCCACTTCTGGACGGTTTGATTTTGCTCTGCACTTGGACAGATGGTAAAAGATGCTGTAAGCCTGGCTGAGAGCAGGGGGAAGGGGAGTAGGGGACTAGGGCCAATTCCTGAGATAGCCCATCAGAAGGGTGAATTAAAACTTACCCACTTCTCAGCACACCCCATGAGGCATTCAGGCCCGCACAGAACTGGGGCTGGCTGCCAAATCAAAGCTGTGGAGCACAGTTTCTGCTCAAGGACTACATTAACATGGTATCTTTCAGTATTGAGATGCAGCTCTCTCGGAGCTGTCAGAGATCAGCTATCTGTCGTTCAGTCTAGAAATTACCAGACACAGTCTGGAGGGCTCTCAACAGAAGTAGAGAGGTAAAATGCATGATAATTTTCCTGTTTGATATGCTGAGGGGTGAGCCTAAGAGCTGTATTGCAGGTCCTTAATGATGCGAGGTCCCTCATGGGATTCTGTAATTCTCAAAAGCACAAATCTGTACACTTTCATCTAGAATCATAGAATCATTCAGGTTGGAAAAGACCCTTTGGATCATCGAGTCCAACCATCAGCCCGACTCTACAAAGTTCTCCCCCACACCACATCCCCCAGCATCTCATCTAAACTACCCTTAAACACCTCCAGGGATGGTGACTCCACCACCTCCCTGGGCAGCCTATTCCACTGTCTAACCACTCTTTCTGTGAAAATTTTTTTCCTAGGTAGCTTTACAACATCTAGGTAGCTTTACAAAAAAATGATTCCCAGTAACGTCCCTTCTGTCTGCAGCAGAAGCAGCAGCACTACAGCTCAGCTGAGAGTAGACCTGCAAGCCTGCTCTCACCTTCGCTGGGGCATCACCTCCCTCCCAAGAAGATACACTCTCTTTCCCAGATGATGCCAGCCCGTGCCACACATTTTCTGACATGCTGCTTGAGATGCAATCAGGAACAGCAGGAGCAGCGCTGAGAGCTCCCACCCTGGTGTTTCTCCTTTTGTTCAGGAAAGTCCCTCCTCCATCCTCTTTTGCATCACTGCTGGCATCAGCAGGATGGCGTTGGTGGGAGAGAGGGATAGCGGAGGGACATCCACTGTACAAATCATAAAGCAGAATTTTAGCCCCACGGCTGAGGCCTGGAGGCATGCTGCTACCGTGCCCTCTCCTCCCAGGGTAGCAAGAGGTGAGCGCAAGCCCTGCGGGCACGGCGAGCCCAGGGCAAGCCCTCCAGTAGATGGCACGCACGGGCCTCGCAAAGCCTCACTGCAGCGATGGAGAGAAATCTGACACTGCCAGACACTCCCTTGGAATAGCCAGGGGCCGAGCAGGAACCAGGAAATACAAGCTCTGCCTGTCCAGAAAACACTCCTGCTTCATGGAGGAGGGAGCGACATGGGCAATCTCTGCAGCTGCGGGCGACCGTGGTGAGTAGAGCATCCGCCAGGTATGAGGATGGCAGACAAAGCTCCGGGCAGCCTGAGCGGAACTTTGGGTGGACTTTACAAGCTTTGGTCTCTTGTGCTGGGTTTGCCTGGGCTCTTGCCTGGCTCTCAGCCCTGCACAGAAACTGCGAGCGAGTGAGCAGGGGCATTGGGTCACTGCTGTGCAGGTGCCGGGGTGGGGACGGGCGGCTGGGACAGCCCCTGCCGGGCAGAGGCAGGGCAGGGGGAGGCGAAGGGGCTTTGTCGCTCACATCTCTCAGCCCAGACGGGCTGTGGCACCTCCTGGGACTGGCAGCTTGGGTTCCCACAGCCATGCCAGCAGCTGAGAATAGCTCGGTTCTAGGAAAGATCTAGTTAAAATCCCTGTCCTTGTCCTAGTGGTCTCCAGCCAGGTAGACACCTTATGGTGTTCCTTTTGGCTACTGCAGGGAGGGGCCCCTGGGGCAGTGCTGGCCCGTGGGCCAGCTACCCCATCCTGCGCTCAACTCCTCCAGCCCCTCTCCCTGCCTGTGTCTGGCTGGGCTTTATTTGCGCTTGGGAAATCCTGGCCACGTTTTTCAGATGATGTTGCTCTTTCTCCCTGAGAAGGAGGATGACAGTTTAATCCCTCCCGGCTCATGTTGTGCCCTGGATCTCCTGCTTACAGAAAAAAAGGCACAGTGGAGCATCATTCTGTGCCAAGCGGAAATATTTTCAGCTCTGAGCGTGGTACAAGGGGGAGAGCCATGACTATCGGATGAAGCTCCGAGGATGTCCTCTCCAACACTGCATTTGTTAAAAGTTTTAGAAATTCATCAGCGCTTTTTAATAATTACAAGAGGCACAGCATCACCTAGTGGCTGCAGCAGACGAGGAGGTTCAGGACACGGAGGTCCTTCCAACCCGAGCCCTGAGCTGGAGGGCAGAGAACTTTGGGATTTAGGAACAGGAGCTGTAGGTGGGAGGTGGAAGGCTGGTTCTTGACATGTCCCGCACCACAAGTCCCATTTTCTCCTTCCTCTACCCTGTGGCAGAGGGTAAATGAGGCACCCAGGGCATCAGCTTCGTTACCACAGCGGACAGGGGCCTGATCAGGGAATGCCTGGGGCATAGGCTGGTTCACTTGAGCAGAGGTGCAGTTGCCAGACACACACAGATGCTGTGTGGTGGAGAGAGCTGTGCCACAGCATGGACTGGCAAAGCCAGAGACTCTGGAGTACAAACACCACCATTACGGCATATGCTGTGGTGGCGCTTTCACCTCCAGACAGTGCCAGGCCATGCACAAACATTCCTGCCTTCAAAAGGAAGTATAAACCAGAACCTGAAGGTCACTCAAGTATGCAGGACCAGGCAGGACAGCAGCTTTCTGTTCCATTTGGGGAGCAGCATGGTGGCAGACTGGCTTCTCTGGGCCAATATCCAGTTCTGCTACCCCAAAGCTACTGGACCAGGACTCCAGTGTCCCACCTGATTTCTTTCCAGAGGCTGCATGGAAAATAAGAAGCTGGGATGGTATTTCTGTTGGTGGTGTCACTACTACCTTCTGGCAGATTCCTGCAGCAGAGAGCAAAGCTCTGGCCAAAGACCCATTTGACCCCAGCACCCCTGTGTGATCAAGTGCTAACATCTGCCTTACAGACTGTGCAGCGAGGAGAAAGCAGAGCTCTCTCCCCAGGAGCATCATTCCCTGTCCTGCACATGGAGACACACGGGTGAAGAATGGCCTCAGGCTCCCAGGCTGTGCCGGTGCTGTGCAGGCTATTCAAACAGGCTCTGAGCAAGGAGAGAGGAAGGCAAATGGGAATGTCCTGCTGGTAACATGGGCTTGGCAGGCAGCTACAGAGGACCACAGTCAAGAGCAGACTGGTGCACCGAAGCACCACTGCAGACGTTTTCATGAGTCATAGCTTTGCCTTGGTGACAGAGGGGAAAAAAATGGTATTTAATTTTAGTTCAGGTGTTTCCAGGCACCTCTACTGCTTTTATTTCTGTATATTTTCTCAGCAGCACAGCTGTATCAGCAAAGACCTGGGCTTCCTAAGTAAAGCTGAGGTTTGCAAAAGGGCTGAGGGGAGGTAAGCACTCACCTTCTCCTGGACAGAAGATCCTTGTCATGATCACTACCAAAGCACAGGCCCTAGGGGAGACAGAGCAAAGAGCAAGAGACTGAGGAGGTTCCTGAAGTCTTTAAAGAAAAGCCATTACAGCAAATTTATTCATAGAAGAAAGTTACTGATGAAGGGAAGTGTGCCCTCAGGTCTGGGTACCTCTGCCAGTATGGCCCTGTGGAGGGCAGGCCCCAGGTATTCTCACTACTTGGTTTAGTACTCGGGGCCTCTGCTGGGCATTGACAGCAAAAAATGCCAAAATTCAGGACCCACTGTGAAGCAGGCTCGTGTAGGGTAGAAATCAGGTTGGCAGTGACATGGAGGAAGGGGAGGGAGACACGTGCTGCCATGTAGAATACACTGTGCTTCTAGCAGGCTGTGAGTTAGTAACAACATGTCTGACCTGGTTTTGAGAAGAGGGGAGAGGTTTGCCCTGCTCTCGTTTCCCTCGCCACATCCATTCTAATTACTGCATATCGGAGGATGGGAGATGCCAGCTCCTGCCTGGCTGTGATTAGCCTGCAGACAGCCTCAGAATAGCTCCAGCCTACACACTGGCTGCTAATGCTCTCTCTACAAAGGGAGGCAACCAAAACAAGCAAGAGCAGCTTGGAAAGCTGATACTGCAACCTACCTCCCAGGAAAGAGGATAGGGACCCTGCTGATTTTGCTTCAAATGATGCTGTTTTAATTACATTGCACAATGTGCCTGAATGCTGTAAAGAAGCAAAATGCTCTAGCACACCAGCCTGGGCAAGGAGGGCTCTGGAGACCCCACAAGCTCATAGAGACGGTGGCAGAGGAAGCTGCAAGAGCCGAGTGAGAACCACCACAACACAATGCTGCCTTGAGCTCTGGCCCTGACTCCTGGGGGCAGCCCCCCAGATTTTGTCTGTCAAGGACTGGAGGGTCACAGGTGCCTCTGTGGGGCAGCACACAGCAGAGACACGAGAAGCAGTGTCAGATCCTTTTGCACAGGCATATGGCCACTCTGCCTTCCCCAAAACTGCCTTTGGCTTTCCAGGTCTAGCAAGTCTGGTTAATCATTATGGACCATTTTGAAGGTCTCCCATGTTCTTTACCGCATTCATGCTTTTTTTATTTTGCCATTAGAGTGCCAAAGGCATTACTACACACACTGTCCTGCTCACCCACCCAGTGAAACTACCTCTAAAAGCCAGCAAAGGCAAAGCTCTGCTCCAGGCACTGCATTGTTCCCGCCTGTGGCAGGACTGTTTGGCAAATGCACACTGTGTGGGAACCATCTGGTAGCTCTGTAGCCCCATTAAAAGCCCGAGCTGCCCACTCTCAGATGCTGTCTGACCCGCATGGGACCCTCAGCTGCACGCTGTGTTGGTCGGCAGCCAGCACCAGATGGACATGGGTACGCAGGAGGAGCCATACAAGGGCTGGCACCTGCTCTCCTCCAGCCCTCTGAGTGATGCAACGAAAACATTTCCTTCATGCATCTGGCCCAGAATGTGACACATCTCTGCTCTGCCAGACAGCCTGCGCTCCTCTGCCAGCACCAGCCTGCAGGAGCCTGCTCAGCTTCTGGCTCTGTTGTTACAGCTGGAATGAATTTGGCTCCTGTTCATTCCATGGCTGGAACATAGCTGTATTTGGCTTGTCTCTTGCTGGTCACACGGGTACAGCCGAGATTAGGGTTTGGCTTGGCTTATATTTAGTGCATAGCTTGTTTGGTTTGGTTGTGTTTTAAGTGGAAAACTGAGAACAGGAAAACTGTCTGAAACATTAAATTAACACACGGTCTGTGCACAGCTGCTCCTTGGGCACGGGGGTCAAAGTGCAGGGTATGGGGCTATCAGAGCTTCTGGCCCTAGGAGAAGGGGTTTGTGCCAATTGAGATCATGCTCTGCACCCTGCATCTTTGATCATACGGCTGTGGAAATGTAGTTGCAAAATTAAAGTGAAATCTGCTCTCATTCACTCTGATCCATATGCATATTGGACAGGCAGGGCTGAAAGGCGAGGAGACTTGGGGGTGTCTGTGGAGTATAGTAAGTGTGTCACAGAAGAAGGAAACACATCCCCACATCTCCCCTTTGGACTCCCTCCCTGCAGGAGGTATTTGGGTTCTGGCTTGTCTCAGTAGCTCTTCTCTGAGACACTTCTTGGGCCTTTCTCATTACCCACAGATGTGGTGCTCTGGGGTGGTGTATTTGGGTTTGGGTGTTATAAGAGCAGAGGCTGGGGCTTCTCAGGGCTGACATCTCTCTCTGATTTCAGGAAGTGTCCTTCGCCTTTTAAAAGAAGGAAAGAAAAGCAAGGTAAGGATTTGTGAAAATGCTTTAGAGGACAAGAAAAGGTGGAGGGACTGAGCCCCCGGTTAGCTGACATTAGTGCTGTGAACTGGATCGCCGAGGCTGAGGGCCCCTCCCATACTCTTTCATACCTAACCTTCCTCAAGAGAAGTTTGGTAGAAGCAAGAGGCAAGATTTCTTTAAAACTTAAAGCAAGAGCTGTGATGTGCCACGGGGCTTGGCAAGAGGGAGGGAAGGGACTTTAGCAGTATCTTTACAATACCAGAGTCTCACATCAAAACACGTGTGAGTTCTCTCAAGCGGCAGTATAGCAGAAGCTGCATCAAACTCCTGTAAGAGCTGCAAACATCCATCTGACATCAGTCCCCCAGGATAAAGTGCATTCCCTAAGTAGCCCAGTTGTGGCCTTTGGACCATGCTGGGCAAAATATGTTTGCCAGGCAGCAAAGGAAATAACAAAGTTAAAACTGGATCTGACTTCTCCAAGGGCCTGACAAAGAAGCTCTCTGTGCTGCGTCTGTCCTCCTAGGTTCTGCCAAGAACATTGCGGTCCATAGCATGTTGTCATCCCTGGAAACCTTATTTTTTTCCAAAGAAACAAGCCCAGGCTTTCTTCTTGGAGGTGGGCCTCAGAGACAGCATTAGGGTTGAGGGTGTCAGATGAGGTGGAAATTTGATTTGTGTCCAGTGGGGAGAGCCCATGGGCCAGACAGACACTGCATTTCTGCATTCAAAAGTGGAACAATAAACAGTTGTATTAACCTGATCTGCTGGTGTTTCTTTTTCAGGAACTAATGTGAGACATAAGAGCCAACAGCATCAGCCTGGCAGGAAGGTAAACAGCTTCCCAGAGTTGTTTTCCTAACTGTGTATTGAGAAGACACAGCGGACCACCCCTTCCTAGGCTAGATGGGTTGGGAGGACATGGGGCAGCTTATTCAGAGCCGTGAATTGTCTCATCCTATATAACCTTTAATGGCTGTGGGACAATGTGCATTGCTGCACGGGGATGCAGGTCCATTTTTTTCCCCTAAAGCGCAGTGGAAGCAGTAGGATGAAATCCCTCTCTGAACCTGAGGTGTCAGAGGGTCGGATGGTGCTGGGGTCAGTGTGCAGGGTGGCTCTGCCTGGTCTGGGGAAGGCATGTGTAGCAGCAGCCCAGGGATCTGACCTTCCAGAGCTCTTTCTCCCCAAAGGCTCCAACATATGAAGATGTCCCAGAGTTTCCTGTCTACGCCACCGTGAGTAAACCCAAGAGTGTGAAGCAGGATGACAGCATTCATTATGCAGACATCCAAGTGTTCACCAAGGTCCGGGAGCGCTCTGCAGCAGAGGTGAAGAACTTACAAATGCAGAATGCCACAGAGTATGCCACCCTCAACTTCCCCCGGCCCAGGCTGAAATATGACAGTAAGAATGGGACCCTGGTGTAAAAGGCTTGTTGGCCCCCTTCTCTTTCAGCAGCAAAAGTATTTCACAGACTTAGAGATGCTGTAGATGCAAGCTAACCTCATGAACACATGAAGTCTCCCTGAGAAAGTGCAGAGAGGCTGTGCCTTCCACCTGCATTTCTCATCAGAGGACACAGAAATATTTATTCTCACGTGATGAGAAGTTTCCTATCTGATTCTGCTGACAAAAAACACCTCTTCCCCTTGGATGAGTTGCCACTGAAGCTGGCAACCCATCTCCTCTCAGCACTGTGAGAAGACAGAGCTGCTCCTTGGCTGATGAAGGCTAAAACCACAGCTCAGAGCTGCAGTGAGAAAGTTCCTGCTGTGGCAGAGAACCAGCTGAGTGCTGCTCTGCAGACAGATTTGGGAACATGGCATACAGGATTCAATCCCCAGACAAGGGAGATGTTCCCACAGGATTTTATGTCAATGATAAGAAAATTCTGCAATGTGCAGAATGACATGTGGAGGGTACCGTGAAGAAATGGCATGAAACCTTTAATGTTATCTACTGCAATGTCTTCCTCCAACACCTGCCACTGTAACTGCAGTCATGCACTGTGTGCATCCCCCTTTCTCAGAAGGCAGTGTTCTATAGCCATGCACAGCACACTAGAACTGAGGCCAGAAATGCAGAAGTAACTGAGGAGTACAGAACAAGTTCTTTCACTGAAGGGCTGTACAGATCTGCATCTTTACCCCAACATGCACAGAACTGAGTAGTGAGCGCTTGGCTCTGACTGTAAATGAAACAAGGAAAATTCTCAATTTAACTTCAAGGCAGCCATTTAAAA
This sequence comes from Otus sunia, assembly GCA_010365825.1. NCBI lineage: Eukaryota > Metazoa > Chordata > Aves > Strigiformes > Strigidae > Otus > Otus sunia. Next base: position 5,861,064 of record ML997607.1, read on the forward strand.
GCCACTGCCTATATTTAGGGCAGTTATCCAGCCCTTAGAGTACAGCAGCTGTCTGCGTGCCTGAGATACTGGGAATGAATCCTGTTCAACTTTAGAGGGCTTTGGACTTTTCCTCCATTTTTTCTTACTTTATACTCTCAGCCTTAGCTATAAAACCCAGGAACATAGAGCACACACCATGTGGTATTTTCTGCTAACCCTCCCAGATACAACTCTGAGAATTTATTTATGGATTTAAAATAGGAATGCAGCATAGCAATCATCCAAAAGGCTTCTGCCACTGGACTGAACTTGGCAGTTGCAGCATTGGCAGTTGAACAGGGCTCCCAAGCAGTATCTTCAGGCACTAAATCAATGTTTGGCACATTCTGTTCCTAAAAAATGGTCTGCATAGCTAAATGCAGGTTGTGGGACAACCTTGTTTATTGCCAGTGTTTAAAGTGGACATCCCGGTACATTTTGTAAACATACATAATTTTGCATATTATAACTCAACTAAATGTAAAAAGCATGAAGGAGTTCCTGCTCATTAAAAAAAAAATAAATCTTGTATGGGCAGTGTTTGCTAAAATGGAATTGTTTTGAGGACCAATCCTACAATTTCTCTACTACCTTTCTGCCTGTGCTACCCAATAGACCTCAGCAGGGCTATTGTGAGGCCAGAGTAACATTTGCAGAAGGCCCCTTTTTTTATAATATACTGCGTATTTTTCTATCTGAGAAGGTTTTTTGCCTGTGCTATCCAGCTGACCTCAGTGGGGCTGTTTGAGGCCTGCAGTAGAAGGGCCATCATTTATAATGGGTACAGGATTATGTTATTGGAAGGGCTGGTACTTTTGAGTGCCAGGGGTTCCTCTCCCCGCTCCTGTACTCCATGTCCACCATGAAAACCTGTCCTTTGACTGGGGAGGATTGAATGGGCACAGGATTTTCTTGCAAGAGTGTGTCAGGGAGTCATGGGACACTCCAGCACTCAGTGCTGCTAGGCCAGCTGGCGGATGGGCTGCCACATCTGGTTTATGCTGGGCAGCAGTTTTGTACCTTCTTGCACTGAGCTGCTGGTACAAAAACTACAAAGGGACACTGGCTTCAGTTCTGGTCAAGCTCTCCGCACCATAGGAAGAAATTGGCTTTTTAAGAAACATTATTAAACATTGAACTACAGATCAGGAGATGGAAGGTTTTCTAGAAGGTGCAGAATCCAACATGTCATTTTTAAAAACAATTGCAGTGAAACAGCCCATTATTGCAGTGGCATGCACCGTGTGTGGTACTGAAGTTTCTCCTCACCCAGCAGGAGAGCTGGAGCCGGGGACAGCAAGCTGCACAGCCACTAAGGTCAAGCTCCTGGGCCCAGAGTGGTGTAAATTTGCACATCCATCAAGTTAAACCAGTTTTGCTGTGGACATAGGACTGGGTTTGGCTCAGAGGAACTTGCTTTCACTTAGTCACGTCCCTTAGTTCTGTTGACCTCTGGATCAGCCCTTTTGTATTCTGAACCAATGGGAGCTACTACATAGTAGAAACTATGTTTTAATGAGTGCCTCGAAGCCTGGAGTGGTAGTTTTATCTCTTATTCCCTCAGGAGCTCCAGCTTCCACCAGTAGCTGGTACTTCGTGGTGTTTCTGAAGTACAGCGTTATCTTAAAGATAATCAAATGCTCTGCATAGGAACAGGAGTAGCACAGTAATTTTGCCTGTTTACCAGGCTTTGACCAGACAAAATGTGAAGGCCACGTATTCTGCAATAAGGATTTTTCTGAAGGACTTGGTTTTTCCTCTGGATATTAAAAGCTTCCAACAGCGTCTCTTCTGTGTTTCCCGAGGTTGTTATGTTTAGGTGTTAAACGAGTGTTAATGTATCAAATGTTCCTTGAATATTAAAGATGTAATTTTTCGTTTTAATTAACCAATTGGCACTTTTTTTGGGGGGGCCGTTGCCCGCTGGCTGCGCTCTGGGGACACCCACAGCTCGGGCCCGCCCGGCCGGGGGCTCCTCACCCTCCTCCCGCCCGATGGGGGGCGACCCCTCGGAGCAGGGCGGCACCGAGGAGCCGAGCAAGGGCTCTGCCCCGCTCCCGGGCTCCGAGCCGCGGTCTCCCCGCCCCGCCGCGGCTGCAGGCGGG